>LZPO01097208.1:131394-151605 GCA_001675575.1 Neotoma lepida | reverse complement strand
TCCCTCCCGACCTCCTCCAAGGCCTTCTGTCTAGAACCCAAAGTCTGTGCTCTCTGGGCTGCCTGAGAAACTCCAGGAGGAGGCTCCTCTGTGGTCAGAAAGATCTTCCCAGCCCAAGGTGGTGAGTGGTGACTGACTTGGCACGATTTAAAAGCAAATCGTGGTGGGCAGAATGAAATGGAAGTTTGAACTGCCTGAAGACAAACAATGAGACAATTGCAGTCACATTTCTAGCCTGTGACCTCTCACCTCTAGAAGAAGGTTCCAGAGATGGCTACACTGCCAAGATGTTCTCAACCAGACCATGTCCCGTGGAGACCAGGAAGAAAGTAATTTTTGAGAATGGAATGCAGCATTGGATAAGAAATAACCTGGCTGAGATTCTGATTGCCACCTTCCTCCNTGACTTGACTCTTGACCCTTGGACTGGGAACCAGGCCATCCTTACACTTGGGCACTGCCCAGCAACTCTGAAAGTTGTGGTATCCCTAGAGTACATCAAGCAGGTATCCAATGGGGATCTGCAGGTTGTCTTACATAAGAACCCATGCTCTGTTCTCCTTCCCAAATCTCCCCATTTCCCAGTAAAGAGGGAAGCAGCATTTGCAGTGGGAAAGAGGTGTTGCTATGCTGAGAAGTTAGCAGAGTCGGTCCTTAGCACTGACAGGAGAGCATTGATGGGAGCATCCAGCTGTTACCTCTAGAGATGGCTGCCTTCAGCCAGGCACAGTCGCTAAACCCCCAAGCCTTATCACTGTCAAAGGCAACCTGCTAATGACTCACTTTAAACATCGAGGTTTGGCTTTGGCATAGATCAGAGCTGATTACGTGGCGCCTTCCACATGACATCACAAGTACACCAGAGATTTCAAAGTCCAGCTGAGAGACAGTAGTCCTAACTTGATAGGAAAACTATCCCCAGTTGATTCACTCTGAAACAGGCCATTGTGTGTAGAGGCAGGTATTTCTCCTTGGCCCTTCAATCTACTCACAAATATTACCAACTCTTAAACAAGGAGAAACACACCCTGTGTGTAACACAGAAAAGCTCTGCTGAAACTCCCACCCCATTCCTCCACGTCATTCTGAAACTGCCTGATGAGTGACCCTGGACATTGTCACCCAACCATGAAAACAGAGGTCATTGTCAAAGGCAGTGTACAGCCCACCCAAAATCATGCTTCCACCCTCAGTTTTCCATGGGCTCTGAAATTCCTGTCTCAGGCTCCTAAAACTCTAAACTCTTCCCTGGAACAAAAGATATAAAATAAATACAAGCTTTTGGGCTTTGGGCTGTGACCTACAAAGATCCCTTAAGAACTCAAGTTAGCCTCATTCTTTTGGCTTGTTTAGAGCAGAGGCATCAGGTGTGGTGCGTTCCATAGGCACCAATTCTTGTTCCCAAGGCAGACATTATTAATCAGTCTCAGAACTGCTTCTCGGTTTAGCCCAATGCTATTTTCCCATAATACTTCTGGCCACAGCTCTAATGACCTGTCAGTCATCAGTTAGAGTTGACAGATATAAACACTATTTGCAGTCCCTACCTTAGAAAAGCAGAGCAGAATGGGGAAGCCACCAGCATAAAAGGTACTGTCTGGGGAAAATCGACCTGGGAGTGCCCAAGTCCATGACCATGATGTCCCATCTGTGGTGCCAACACCAAAGTGATACTTTTCCAAGTGTACCCAGACCTCGCCCTCCTCCCTGTGGTTGCCATTCCCTGCTTTTCAGGTCTTAGAAAAGTGACCCCCCCCCTCTCTTACTGTGCCCGGCACTGTTCCCTTGTAGAACAAAGCTTCTTTAGTGTAGTCCCTCATTAAACAAGGGCCAGAATGTCTCATTGCTGGTGACATTGCTGGGCCCCAGAAAACCATTCCTAGGAGAATGGACTCCCGAGGCTCACAGCATGCAGACGTTGAGCCCCCGTGGCAACTGTTTTGACTGCTGGCAGTGCAAAACAGGCCACCCCACACCACTGCTACACAATTGTGTGGCCATAAGAAAGTCCGAACCAAGATGCTGGCGTTGCTGTTCAACAAAAGTGGGCTCAGGGGAAGGCAGCAGGCTCCCAAGAGCAGGCCACCCTGTGCCCTGTGCAGTTTTCCAAGAGGCCGTGGTGAAGTGTCTGAGGAATAAGGAATGTTGATCCATGGTGATTCTGAGACGAATTTGCAAGGTTTGACCTTAGAATTGACCCAATATGTCTTCCCTGGTCATTCAGAATTATGGTTAGAAGTTTCTAGAAACTGAACAAGGTTACTACCTTTCATAGTAGGCTACTCTGGGCAGGAAAAGTCTACCTGGTTTACGAAGTCCATCAGTTCTGTGTCATTCCCTGTAAGCAACAGGAGATAGTGGTTGTAATTAGGACACTGCATGTGTTATTTGTTTGACCCCTTGTTATTGTCCTTATGAAGTTTTTTTTATATAAAAGCCAAATTTTGTTGTATATATTCATATTCCATGTGACAGATGGAAGCACGTCCTATAGGTGTGAATAAAAAGAACAGTTGTAGTAAATTATTAAAGCCAGTGATATTTCATGGCAGGTTACTCTACCAAGCTGTGCTTGTTGATTTCCCGTGACCATACTGCTTTAATGTACAAACACTTACTGAACTGACGACGCCCTGTTTACACATCAATGACAGCCTTGCTGAGAACTGCAGTCAGTCCCTCTCCTGACATTTGCTCGCAAGCAGGGTCCTGCCTGGAACTTGGTGCACACTTCTGTGAGACATAAGAGCTGTCTTTCCCCAGCACCAGGGACAAAGCTACCCATAAACTAATGGAAAGTCTTGGCTCTCCAGCCAGGGGTGGGGGCTCACTGGAACCCTTAGGAGGAGTAGAAACAATCTTCACTTGTCACCTGCACACGACATGATGGTGGAAAATCCATCAAAGAATAATTATAAGATACTTACCAACAGTTCAGGAGCAGAAGGAATTCATGCTGTGTAAAATGGGTGGAATTTGTTTGCAAGCTACATAAAGCCTGCTCGTACTCACCAGGAGGAAGGGAAGGGAGCATTCGGGTCAGTTGTCATCTTAGTTATCTGAGTCTGGCTACATTATCATGCTTGGAGAACCAATTTAAAAGAATTAGAATATGATTTCTGGATGCACATAACATTAAACTCTTCTCTTTTTCTATGATAATTTAGTTATGGATGTTCAGTGTCTCTGAGTCATTGTTATGAAAGATCTGTCATCACCGTACCATGCTGTAGGAGACTGGGCTGAACCTGTACAATGGTATACCCTGGAAGTTGCTTTTTTTAAATAATGACAATAAATACCTAAAATCAGCTATTTTACTTGTTATTTGTGTGCTTGTCATAAAAATAAAGTACATGTTTTCCTAGTACTTACCATGGGGTCATAAGAAAATAGCTAGCAGGCTAGNGAGATGGCTCAGCTGCTGAAGGAGCTTGCTGCCAAGCCTGACAACATGAGTTCAAGTCCCGGAACCCACATGATAAAAAGAGAGAACCCACTCCTAAAAGTTGTCCTCTGACCTCCACATGCACACTGAAGCACACAAACATCCACATACATGCACACACAAACACAAAATAAACGTAAAATACTTTAAACAAAATATCATTCCGTACACTGAAATACATTTTTCTTTAAGTTATTTTCTATCCACTAAAATCTTTACTGCTTTCTTTAGCTCTAAGAGTCAAAGTGGTCCTCATTTCTAGTAATAATTTCCCAATTTAAAAATGAATTCTTGGTAAGTGAAAAATAGGAAGTGAAGACAGAGAAGTGTAGACGGAAAACGTACACTGAGGCAGAGACAAGAGGATTGTTGCTACTTAACGACTAGCCTGGGCTCTATGGTCAGCTCCTGTCTAAAACAAACAAACAAAAATACTGTGTTGGTGTTGTGAGTTGAGTCTGAAATACCCCCTCGGGCTTCTGTACTGGCACACCTGGTACTCCAAGGTTTTGGAGGGCTCCCAGATCCTCAGGAGCGGGGGCCTGATGGCCGAGATGAGTCACTCAGCAGGACTGAGGGTTAAAGCTGTGGGCTCCCCATGTGAGAAGCAGTAGCCACCATGTTCCTACCATGGTGGATTCACTGGGCCATGCCTTCCTCGCCATGACAGATTGCTCCCGTGGTGACTGCACCCACTCTCCCTCAGCTTGCTCCTGCTGCACACTTGACTTCAGAGGGAAAGTAACTAATATAACCAGTGAAGACTGATTTGCTTGCTGAGGCAGAGAGGAAATGAGTTCTTCAGAGCAGCTGGCCAGGAAATGCTGCGATGACTCCGTGTCCATCACAGAAGATGTCACTGTTGCTACCCTCTCTCTGCTCGTGGNCCCAGTTCCCTGAGGAAGCAGAAGCCCCGAGGAACGCTGCTTACTGGCTTGCTGAAGTTGGCTTACTCAGAGTGCTTGTGCTGTTCCTCCTGGCACTCCCAATGCAGCTGCTTGCATTTAGGGAGACAGTCTTTCCTAGTTCCCTGGTTTATTTCTTATAAGACTTCATTAGGCCTAAATTCATCTTAATCAGAATAAGAANATCTATAAACATAACCAGGCCACCATTTCTTCCAGGTTTTCATTAATATTCACTTTAAAGCTTTCATTGTGTATGCATTTTTAATTGCATCCTTAATACAAAATCTGAGATAATTAACTAGCAATTTGAAAGGAAAAAAAGAAAAGCTCGAATCCTTCTTACTCCTTACACCAACATTGATTCCAGTTGCCTTATACTGGGAAAATAGGGTGGGAGAGATGGTCAGCAGTTAAGAGCACCTCTTCCAGAGGATCTGAGTTCGGGTCCTAGCACCCATGTCAGGGGATCCACAAGCACCTATGACTCCAGCTCTTGGGGGGTCCAGTGCCCTCTTCTGTCTTCTGAGAGAACCGCACTCACATGCTCACACACACACACAGATATATATACTCATAAACATAAAGGCAAGAAAGTAAATCTTTTTTAAATGGGAAAAAATGTCTTCTGTATGGTGTAAAGAATTTTAAAATTTTACATTTTACTTGCGTGACCTGTCAACTTTCTCCTGAAACCACTTCGAATTCTCTGAGAAGTNTTACAATGCATTGAGTTGAATAAGCGAAAGAATCAGACAGCAGTGAGATTATGGACCAGCTGCTGACTGTGAANGGGAGCTTGAGTCCCATGGGCNCTCACCACTAGATCCCATCTCAATCTGTCTTAGTTAGGGCTTCGTTTGCTGTGATAAAACACCATGACCAAAAACATCTTGGGGAGGAAAGAGTTTATTTCATTTTACACTTCCTCATCAGAATCCATCATCAAAGGAAGTCAGGGCAGGAACCTGGAAGCAGGAACTGAAGCAGAAGCCCTGAGGATCGCTGCTTACTGGCTTGCTGAAGTTGGCTTACTCAGAGTGCTTTCTTACACCTGCCCAGAGGTGGCACTGCAGCCTATATGCTGGGCCCTCCCACATCAATCATTAATCAAGAAAATGCTCTACAGACTTGTCTACAGACAAATCTCTGGAAACGTGTGCTCAGTTGAGATTGCCTCTAGCTTGTGTCAAGTTGACAAAAAAACAATAGCCAGCACACTGTCTTTTGAAGTATTTGTACTCAGGTATAAAACAGTGAGAATACTATAATATATACATTATAATATAAATAATATAAAATATACACTATACTTTCTGCTGTTGTGATAGAATACCCAGATAAAAAAGCAATGTAGGAGAGAAAGGGTTGATCTTGGCTTGTAGTTCCAGAGGCCNTGCAGTTCATCACAGTGGGGAAGGCAGCAGGAGCATGGGGCTCACTAGAAGTGAGGAAGCAGAGAGATCACACTTCATCTGCACACAGGAACAGGAAGTGGGGGCCAGGCTACAAAACCTCAAAGCCCACCGCCCCAGTAGTGTTTTTCCTCCAGCAAGGCTCTGNTTCCCAAAGGCTCCAAAACTCCCCCAAACAGCACCACCAGCTAGGGACAAGTGNTCAAACCCGTGAGCCCATGAGGGACATTTCTCCCTCAAACCACCACATGCGATATACAGGCAGAGCTGGCATACACCAAACACGTGGTTTTTATTTTGACGATTGCACTGTGATCATTTGAACCACCACAGCTCATGCCAAAGCTAGCCACATCTAAGAAGCCTTGTGCTTCCATCCCATGTGACCTGACTCCTCTCTTGTCCCCTCAACATTCATACNGCCACAGAATTAGAGATGCTGTCTTCTCTGTTTGGTAGGACATGTTATTTTAATATTTGGAAGTCAAAATTGCAATATTTTTCATCATTTTTTAAGTGCCACTTCATGGCATTCTGGTAAAGTAGTGGCAGCAGTCCACATAGCTTTGCTAGTCANTAGAGAACGCCAAACAAAGCTCGTTTGAAAGCTGCCCAATTAACTATGCAGTCAGGACTTCCAACACATGTTTAGTGGGGAATTTACTGTAAACATTAAAATAGGAGGAACTCATAAAAGGTGTTTTCCCTCATATAACCATTTGCAGTTTTGCAAAAGATTTTAAAAGCGTGGGAATTGTTAGCTGTGTGTGCNACAAGTGCAGAGAATATGCTTTTTTCAAATAGAGAAAGTCATAAAACAAGGGACCTGTCAATTACCCATGCCTCAGTCCTGCCCAAACTGTTCACCCTGAGAGGACCACAGTCTNTTCTGGCCCTCTTCATAGTCTTCAGATGCAAGCATATTGACATCCCCATCTGTGGGTACCACCCCAACTCTGCAGGACTCAGTTTATGGGCTTTTGTTTAGCTTTATTCTTCATATTATTTACAGGATACCAATCAATGCTATAAAAGATTGGGGGCTAGAATGATGGCTTCCTGCTCTTGCAGAGGACCAGAGTTTATTTCTCAGCACCCATGTCAGGCAGTTCACAACTGCCAGGGATCTGATGCCCCCTTCTGGACTCCTTGGGCACATGCATGGGCATGTACATATCACACACACACACACACACACACACACACACTCACACACACCTGAAGGCACATGTCAACACACAAAGATNTATTAGAAATAAAATCCTTTTTTAAAAAAGATGAACTGGAATTAATGATAGTCTTATGTTTCCAGCCATGCTTTCACGTATCTACGTGATTTCAGGCAACTCCTGAGTGGTCCATCTATAAGACAGAGCTAAACCATTCTATGATCCCTCATCATCTTGGAGACTGGCTTCTGCCTGGGCTCCACTGTGTTCCATTCCCCAGGTTCCCGAGGACTGCAAAGACTGCAGACCTCCAACATCCAGTGGACAAATCACCTTGCAGGTGAGGAGTGCAGGTTGTAGTTATCTCTCCAGCAAGAGAGGTTTTCTTTCTCATTTCAAACTGGCACGTTTGCTACAAACAATGCCAAACCCTGGATTATCTTCTGCAAGGAGCAGTTCTGGCCATGTCTAGCNTTTCNTCTGGCTCAGTGCTGTGATCACATGGGGATTAGAGATAAGATAGAATCCCTATCTCTGCTGCATCGAAAGTCCCAGATGTATTCAAGCTGCTCATAGGAAGATTTCTTCTAATTAGCAATAACTGTGTCCATTAGCAAACCACCCTGCGGATGCGGTCTCTTCATCTGGCCTCCCAGGCAGGAGCAAGGAAAGGGTAGAGAGGAGCTGCCTTGTTTGTGCTGAAGTGGGAATTCAGAGGAGGATGGGGCCTGCTATTGCTCTCTGTCCCACAGTTACAGGACATCAGTGCAGCCCAGTCACCAGCAATTCCACTGCCACACAGTTACTGCTCAGGCAATGTCAGTTGAGCAATTAAATATAAATGAGGAATCTCATTTCCAAATGTTCAAGAAAACCAGCAATAGGTAGGAAAGCTGTGTCTGGGATAGGAACTCCTTTCAGGATCTAGGGCCACCAGGTGTGGTGGCATATGCCTTGAGTCTCAGTGGAAGCAGGGGATCTCTGCCAGTTCCAGGCCAGCCTGGTCTACAAGATAAGTTCCAGGCTAGCCAGGGCAACATAGTGAGACTCTGTCTCAGGAGGAGGGAGAAAAAAANCAGTCAGAAAGTACTTGTCATGCAAGTGTGGACCTGAGTTTGGATTCCCACATAGGATCTGGACACAGTGTGTGCCTGTAATCCAGGTACTGGAGAAACAGAGTTAGAAGGCTCACTGGCCAGCCTACCTAGCTGAATTGGTGAATGCTAAGTTCAATAGGGGACCGTGTCTCAAAGAATAACATGGATGAGCCAGTGAGACTGCTCAGTGGATAAAGGTACTTGCCACCAAACCAGACAGTCTGAGCTTGATTCCTAGGACTCACAGGGTGGAGGAAAAGAAATGGCTCCTGAAAGTTGTCTTCCAGCTGTCACACACNGGCTCTGTCAAGCACACACATGCACCTGTAAAGTTAATAATGTAATTTTAAAAATAAGATGGAGAGTGATCAAGGAGGACACCTGTGTTGACCTCTGACCTCTACACATGGGTGCACAATTGTATACACACACACACACACACACACACACGAGAGAGAGAGAGAGAGAGAGAGAGAGAGAGAGAGAGAGAGAGAACACCGGGGCAATGAATAAGATCTCAGTTCCCACTTCCCCATTCCCTTCAAGCAAATAACCAAATATTCCAAATTGTGGGCTCTCCCTGGGTGGCACTGAATGGGTCCCTCTGACAGTTCATTAACCCTGTCCTCTCTGGGTCGCTTCTCAATTATACATATACTCTGTGTCAACTGGGGAGAAGTCCCTTTCTGCTTTTGGCTTGGGAAGAAAAATAAAAACAGATACCAGGGACTCAGGGTGGATGGCAGCAGAGAATGCCAGCCTTGGCCTTCACTAGAAGAATCAATTCCATTGTGCCTCATTTGTTTACTGAGCATCCTATCACGGGGGCGGATCCTTGTTATCCTATAACGGTGTGGAGCAAGCTGCATGTCTGCGTCAGGCATGAGTCAAGCATGAGTCAAGCTGTTGTATTGACAAGCATGTTTGTGTGTTCACGTTCTGGTTGTCCACAACTGCCAGAAAGGACCCCCGTCTTCTACTGCTGTTCAGTCACATGACTGCTTACAGACATTAATGCTCACTTGCTCTCTGTTTCTCTTTGAAATAATCAAACTTAGTTTTGAATATTTTCTTATATGCAGAAAATTAAGATAAGGTGGAGAGAACCTGACATCCATCCCCTCAACTGTCCCTGCTGTCCACAGCCTTCACGAGCCTGGTATGTTTATTATCCTTGACCTGGTGTTGCTGCCTTATTGTATACTAATGTCCATAGTTAGAGTTTACTCTGCTTTCTACAGCTCTGTGCAACACATGAGTGCTCTGGGATGCACACACATCCACCAGGAGCCATACAGTGGTAGGTAGAATAGTTGCGTTGCCCTAAGGAGCCCCAAGCTTCACCTGTTTATTCTTCTCCCCCCCCCAACTCTCATCCCTGTGTATAAAAATTATCCAAAGGGATGAATCTGTATGCATGCAAATCTTCATCTATATAGAGATCGGACAGGGAAACATTTCAAACAGGCACGTGTTTGCTACAAACAATCCTTCCCAATGCCAAACCCTGGAGTGGCTTCTTTCCTCTAGACAGAAGTTTAAGGACTCCATTCGNGTGATCTATGATGACTGAGAAATCCGTNTGTCTTAGTTAGTGTTTCTCTATTGCTGTGAATAGACACCATGACCATGGCAACTCTTATAAAGGAAACAATAATAAAATTGTTTATTTGAGTGAATATGTCCTTGTGGCTCCCCGTCTATAGCAAATGGACAAGAAAGGCCACCCTGACTTGAGGAACAGAGTTCAGATCCTACAGGGATGAGGATCTGGGCACTCCATGAGGCTGTTAATCTAGACAAGTCAAGGATGCCAGCTGCAAGTGAGAAGCTAGCCGAAGACCAGGGTGACCCAGATCCACACCAGCTTCTGCTTCCGCTACAACAATAGCTGAGTGCAGTAGCAGTCCACCAACTATTTCTCACAGAGGTTCCCAAGAAATGAGACAAATTAGAACCTAGAAATAGAATACTCAGATTCCAAGGTGTGACACCAAAGGCAGCTATGGCAGAGTGGGTGCTCTGCTCAGGACCGCTCTGCAAGGCCAGCACCTTGTTCCCAAGCTGCTGGGAATATCACAGCTAATGGCTCCTAGCTGAGTCCCTTCTGAGACAACTCCCTCCCACCACAGAGAATTCTTTAGTTACATTGCCATCCAGGAGGACAGACAAAAACCACAGGCCGCCTGGTAGAGTCCCACAAAGCCTCCCCCTTGCCTCAATTTCAGAATGTTCTGAAAGACTCCCAGCCCTGGAACTCCCCTGCATCAGCCGAGGCCTCTTGTACTTATATTGAACAGTTACTGCCCCCTGCTTGTTTATACCAACAACCTAATGAATTACATACCAGCCATATATAAAAAACTGAAAATATAATAAAATTGTTTATTTGAGTGAATATGTCCAAGCCTTTATCATTTCAGTATATGCTCAATATTTTAAAACAAATTTAAAAGAGACAGTTTAATTATTTTCTATTAAATCCTCACAGCCCACTGGGTGTTTNATATTTACAGTGTTTCAGTGCCTGCTAGATGCATTTCACAGACTCCAGAAGCACATGTGGCCAGCAGCTACCACATTACACAACACAGCGGTTGGGAATCGTCCAATAAATAGAATTGCTGGGTCATAAGACACANACTTTTCAACATCAATCAATGTTGACTGTNTTTTTCCAGATTTTGTAGCAATTTACACTTTGATTGAAGCCTTTGAGAATACTGTTATCCACACCCTAGACAAAAACACCGCTTCACTCAGAACCCCTGAGCTNCGGGTAGGGGTTCCGGGAGGGAAACAAAGGAAGAAGGAAAAACATCTAGAAAATAAATATTGCAGAAGCCCAAGGACTGAAAAATGCTTGAAAGAGTAAACAACATTGGGACAGCCTGCATTTCAACCGAACTTGTCAGGATTTCTCTCATTATCTTGACTGTGTCCAATACCACCTCATGGGTTGTCCTATTTAGGGTTACTATTGCTGTGATGAAACACTGTAACCAAAGCAAGTTGGGGAGAAAAGGGCTTAATTGGCCCACAGTTCCACAGCACTGTTTACTATTAAAGGAAGTCAGGACAGGAACTCAAGCAGGGCAGGAACCTGGAGGCAGGAGCTGATGCAGAGACCATGGAGGAGTGCTGCTTAATGGCTTGTTCCTCATGGCTTGTTCAGCCTGCTTTCTTTTAGAATCCAGAAGCATCAGCCCAGGGATGGTACCACCCACAATGGGTTGGGCCCTCCCCATCAATTAATAATTAAGAAAATGCCCTAACAGGCTTGACTGCAGCCCAATCCTTTGGAGACATTTCTTATTTGAGGTTCCCTCCTCTCAGATGACTTTAGCTTGTGCCAAGTCAACATAAAACTATCCAGGATAGCAATTTCTATACTTACGANCATTGTCATCATAAATATGATTTGCTGAGAAAAGTAGTCTGTGATTTCAGACAGTCAGTAAAGATCATAAGTGCTGGGGACTGGAGAGATGGCTCAGTGGTTAAGAGCACTGACTGCTCTTCCAGAGGACCTGGGTTCAATTTCCAGCACCCACATGGCAGCTCACAACTGTCTGAAACTCCAAGATCCAGGTGATCTGACACCCTCACATCAATGTACATAAAATAAAATTAAACAAATTAAAGAAAAAGATCGTAGGAGCTATGGTGAGAAAGAGGGGAGGACTCTGTGACACTGCAAGGGACATAATGGTGCAACTGGCAAAGCTTAGATGAGGTCTAGAGATTCATTATCTATTTANTGGTTTTACCACTGCTGTGTAGTTATGTGGGAGAACCCACCTGTCTGAGGGTTCCACACACATTCTTAGAGAGAGCTGTAGACGTGGATGTGGATGAAGCTGGGGCTGTAGAGATGCAGGAGGCTACAGATGCTAACAGCATNGGGAAAGAGTGGAGCAGCAACGTGTGTAGCTTGTCCAGGGCAGCGGGGTTGAAGATTAGAACTGTGGGCTTGAGGTGTGAACCAAGCAAACAGAGGTGGGGACACTAGGCAACAAAGGGGTATAGACAGCTGGGCCAACAACGCCTGGTGCTCAGCGTCTACCAAATCACAAAGCTTTGCTGACTGCAAGCAACAGACCAGCANAAGACTGGAAAAACAGTCTCTGGGACAAGCAGGGACCCAGGCTGTTCAGTTTGCAACATCTACTTTGCGCTTGCAACAACGGAGCAGATGGTTTAATGGGAACTCATCTGACGTAAGACTGGAAATTCCGGCAGCAGGCACTGGTATAATACCTTCAGACCCACACTATCCAGTACAACCTCACTCGCCACATGTGTCTATTCTTATTTAAATATGTAAAATTTAAAATCGGTCCCTCAGTCTCACTAGTAGCCACACACATAGCAAGTGACCATCAGTGACTGCGCTCACAGTATAGACGGAGAAATTTCTATCATTGCCAAAAATTCCAGACATTTCACAACTCTACAGAAAACACTGGACATCATGTTTGAAAAGGACATTTAACTATTTTAACAGTTTGCAGATGTAAACCATGTTGTCCTCAGAGGGTCCTTGAAGGCTCAGAATCATCCAGATAAATCCAAAAGAAATCAGTCAGCTCCATGTGGCTGAGATCTCCACGCAGGTGAAGCCAGGTCCCTGGGTATCTGAGTCAGTGTGGAGCCCTGTTGGAGTTTACTAAGAAGATTTTTTAACAGCGATTCAACAAGGGCGCCAACAGAAGAAGAAGCACTTGGGGAAAGAAGCAAACACACCAGAGTTGAGCACGGGCTTCGCATGAGAAGCGGCTCACACGGCTGCTATTATCTTCTGAGTGGTTAGTAGAGCTGGCCAGTTGACTGAGCAACTCCCTGGGCTTTCATTGATGAAAGATGTATTGTTATTAGCGATTGAATATCTTCCTTCACAATCATTGGCCTGTTAAGATTTTCTCCTCATTCCATTTTGATAAGTTGCAAGTCAGAAAACCGTCCTTGTCTTTGAGGTTATCCAGTGTATTGGGGTATAATTATTCATAATTCGTCCGTGATAATTAATGTTATCCTCTTTTGCTCCTGAGACTTCTGTGATTCTTAGGTNGTCTAAGTAAAAGTTTGTTGACCTTGAAAAAAAAACAATTTAGCTGGATGTGGTGGCACCTACATTTTATCCCAGCAATTGGGAGGTAGAGACAGAAGGAGCTCTGTGAGTTTAAGGCCAACCTGGTCTACACAGTGAGTTCCAGGACAGCCAGGGCTGATTTAGTGAGACAGTGTCTCAAAAANGAAGGGNGCAGAGGTGTGGAGAGACTGAACATCANTACTGCACCAGAAGCCAAAGAACTCATTGCTGATAAAGATGGCTGTAGGTTTTTATTTCATAGTTCTTGATTTGTGGAAAATATCAGGCAAAACATGAGAAACAGCCTCCACAAAACCCAAACATCCCACTTCCTGTCGGGTTCCATACCAGGAAAGTTCTTTGTGCCAAATGGGAGTGCTTTCGTCAAGGAGAAAGCCGGGTAGAGAGAGCCTCGGGAGCAAGCTGTGGAGTCCTGTGGAACTCATGGTGGAGCTGCGTGCTCCATCCCCCTCCAGCCACCCCACCTCTGCACTATGGAAAATATTGCTCACAGTTTATCCATTACACAGAATGGCTTGGCAGGAATAATTCTTGACCAAGACAGCTTCCAATAATAAAGCCTGTAATATTACCCACGGAAGTGTGGAAATTGACCTAAACATCCACATTCAGAACTAAAAAGTTGGAGCGTTGACTCATGCAGCCAGAGAGAACCGTGAGACACTGAGCCTTCCAGAGCCTGTGACCACCTCATGTCAGAGCTGACCAAGGCTGATGGTTCAGCACAAGCTGAAGATAACACTACCTACATCACTGGAGTAGAGACCAGAAATAAATATAAAGTTTGATGTTATTTATTCAATATTTGAAAACATGGAAAGTAACCCATGTGCTGTTTTTCATGTGTAGTCATATATTTAATAGACATGCAAACACTTGGAGTGGGGAGGATGGCTCAGTCCATAAAGTGTTTGCCACCTAAGAATGAGGCCCTGTGTTCAGACCCCGCCCTAAAAAGCAGGATGTGCCAGCACAAGTCTGGCATCCCAGCACTGCGGGGGTGAATATAAGCAGGTCCCTGGAATTCACTGGCCAGCCAGCCCACTTGAATCAGTAAGCTCAAGTTCAGTGAGAGAGAGAGAGAGAGAGAGAGAGAGAGAGAGAGACCCTCTAGAGAGTGGTCCTCAACCTGTGGGTCACGACCCCTTTGGCAAACCTCTATCTCCAAAGATATTTATATTATGATTCATAACAGTAGCAAAATTAAAGTTATGAAGTAGTAACAAAAATAATTTTATGGTTGGGGGTCACCACAACATGAGGAACTGTACTAAAGGGTTATGGCACTAGAAGGTTGAGAACCACTGGTCTAGGGCAATCAAGATAGACACCTGACACTGACCTCTGACCTCCATGCATATGGGCACACATACACACACAAACATGTACACACACATACACAATACACATAAATAAATGTTGACATATGCATGGAAAAATAAATGCCAGCATTAAAGAGTGGCAACTCCTAAAGAGAAGGAGACCTCAGGAAAGAGATTCAGAGCCTGCGCTGGATATTTTTATGTCAGCTTGACATAGCTAAAGTTATCTGAGAGGAGGGAACCTCAACTAAGAAAATGCCTCCATAAGATTGGGTTTTAGGCAGGTCTATAAGGCATTTATTAATTGGTGATTGATGGGGGAGGGCACAGCCCATTGTGGGTGGTGCCATCCTTTGGGCAAGTGGTCCAGGGTCCTATAAGAAATCAGACTGAGCAAGCCAAGGGAAGCAAACCAGTAAGCAGCACCCCTCCATGGCCTCTGCATCAGCTCCTGCCTCCAGGTTCCTGCCCTGCTTGAGTTCTTGCCCTGACTTCCTTTGATGATAAACAGTGCTGTAGAAATGTGAGCCAAATAAACCCCTTCCTCCCCAGCTTGCTTGGTTAGTGTTTCATCACAGGGATAGAAACCCTAACTAAGACGCAGCCTCCGCTATGCATGCTAAAATTTCATTCTCCCTTAAGAAAATCTGATGCAGAAATGGCTTCATGTTGGAGTCTTATAGAGCTATTGGTAGGTAAAGAGGCATCAGTTACCACAGTCATTGAATGTTTGTTTAAAATATTTCATAACAGGGGCTGGAGAAAAGGCTCAGTGGTTAAGAACACTGTGTACTGCCCTTGCCGAGGACCAGAGTGCTGTTCCCAGCACCCATGTTGGTAACTCACAACCACTGTAATTCCAGCTCCAGGAGATCAATGCCCTCTTCTGGCCTCTGTGGATACTGCACTCACAGATAGAAACCCACACATAGAAANTCACATATGTACATAATTTACTTTTTTTAATCTTTAAAATGTTTAAAAGCAAAAGGCTCTTGTTTTAGGTTTTATTGGCTTCATTTGTTTTGTAGTTCATGCTGTCCTTGACTCTCTGTGCAGCCCAGGATGACCTTGAACTTCTCATTCCTTGGCTTCCACTTCCCCAATGCTAGGATTACAAGCCTGTATTGCCACACCCGCTTCATGTGCTGGGGATCGAACCCAAGGCTTTATGCATGCTAGGCAAACACTACCAACTGAGCTACATCTCGATTCCCACAAAAGAAAAGTTTAAGAAAATAATGCCCACTTTCCCTACTTAGTATTTGTGTGACCTGAGCTTCCTCTTCTCTCTAGTTTTAAGACAGAAAAATATACTGCCTACTGGACAAGTTGTCAGAGCGTCTTCAGGAAAGGTGTGACACACACAAAAGATGCCTGGAAACCAGCCAGACACCCTCTCAGCCTTACTCCACTGAAGTGAGGCCACCAGTGTGGCTGTGGCACCAGGTGTGTGTGTGGTGACCTGGACAACTGGATACATGGTACAGTCATTATGCTTTGCCCCAAATAAGATCCAGCAGTAGCCCACTTCCCTTGGATCAGAACAGATGGAGGAGTGGAGCTGGTCCTGGCATTCCAGCTGAACAGGAGGAAGGGGTACACTGGAGGCCTCTGCTTACCTTACCTTTCTGGCCAGCTTGCCCACAGGTCAGAAGGGCAAGATACATGCTATGAACAGGAGCAATGGTCTTTGTGTGCTAGCACTTCAGGACTCAGGGTCCACCCTGATGAGCTGTGCCTTTCACCGTCTGAACAGACTTGTAGCTGGGAACAGCTAAGAGCACAGAGGCCACTTTGGGATACCTCCTACCTCACCTCACCTGCCTTCTAGTCAATCAAAGGGCCTCTCTCCACCTCAGAGCTTCTCTGGAATGCTACCGTCCTTGGATATCTGATAAAGAGGATTTCAAACCAAAACAGGTCAGAAGAGATAAAGAAAGGCACTACATCTCAATAAAGAGATCAATCCACCAAATGCATATATAAAACTATTGTAGGCATATATGCACTGAATCCTGGAGCTCCCCGTTTCATAAAACAAACACTAATGAACAAAAAATGTGGGATAATTCCTAATACCATAACAGTGGAGCCTTTGATACTCTCATCATAGATAATTCATCAAACTGAAAACCAACAAAGAAACCTCAGATTTAGGGCTGAAGAGATGTGCCGCTGGTCAAGAGCACATTCTGCTCTTGCAGAGAACCTAAGTTCAATTTACTACCCAGGTCAGGAGGCTCACATTGGCCTATACCTTAGTGTACACCCTCTGCTAGCCTCTGAGAGCAACTGTACTTAGGTGCACATAACCACAGAGACACAAGCACACATACACATAATTTAAAATAATGAAAATGAATCTTTAAAAGAGGAAACTTCAGAGTTAAACTGTTNACACAGGCTGAACAGACAGCTATGGAATATGCCACCCAATAGCTGCAGAACACACATTCTCCGTGGAACTTTCTCCAAATGAGTCATGTTTTAGAACACAAAACAAGTCTTAACAAATTCAAAAGAATCAAAGTGCATTCTTGTATCAGATCATAGTGGCATAAAACTAGAANATAAACAGCAAGAGAAACCACAGAAACTGTACAAGCACTAGAGATTAAACATTATCCTCTGAACGACCAGTGAGTCATTGACAAAATCATGATGGAAAGCACAACTATCACAACTTCTAGGATACAGCAAAAGTGGTCAAAAAAATTATAGCTATTAAGTGTTTACATTAAAAGATCAGAGAGCTCAAAGAAATAGCTTAGAGATGCATACCAAAGTCTTAGGAAACAGCAACAATCCCAGAGCAGTTAGTAAAAAGAAATAATTAAAATCAGGGCAGCAAATAATTAAAAGGGCACTAAAGGAATGGTAAGAGTCAATGAACAAAGAGATGAACAAACCTTAGCCAAATTAGAGAGAGAGAGAGAGAGAGAGAGAGAGAGAGAGAGAGAGAGAGAGAGAGAGAGAGAGAGAGAGAGAGAGGAGACCCAAGTTAATAAAAAGTAGACTGAGAAAAAGACGATTACAACAGATACCAGTGAAATGCAGAGGGCTATTAGAGAATCGCTCTAAAAGTTAATTACAGAAAAATCCCAGAACATCTAAAGGAAAATGGATTGAGTTAACCTGAAACTTAGCAAAGGTAAATCAAGAGGGTATAAGCAACTTAAACAGACCCATAAAAAGCACCAAGACTGAAGCAGTAATCGTCTACCCAAAACAAAATCCCAAAGAAGTCACTGCTGGAGTCTACCAAGTCTTTGAAAATAGAGCTAATNACACCCACACTCCTCCAACTGCTCCACAAGATGGAAGGGGAANGAACACAGTTGCTATTCTGTGAAGTGACNATTACCTTGATACCAAAGCCAGAAAATCACAATGAAAATTAATAAAACTGTGCTGCGGAATGGTCATTCTGTACGCTATGAATATATACTTCTCTCACTGGTTGATAATAAACTATTTTGGCCTATGGCAAGACAAGATAAGGTTAGGAGGAAAAATCAAACTAGGACTAGAGGAAGAGGGGAGGGGTCAGGGTAGATGCGGTGAGCTGCCCAAGAAGCAGGACCGGTAAGCCACCGACCATGTGGCAGTAAGTAGATTAATAGAAATGGGTTCATTTAAATGTAAGAGATAGTTAATAATAAGCCTGAGCCATCAACCAAGCATTTATAATTAATATAAGCCTCTGAGTGATTATTTGGAAATGGCTGCAGGACGGGGCAGGACAGAGAAAAGCCTCCATTTACAAAACTGTGAAGCCAGGAGTGGTGTTGTACACCTTTAACCTAGCACAGGCAATCAGAACTCGGTGAGTTCAAGGCCAGCCTGGGCTGCAAAAGTTCCAGGNCAACCAGGGCTACATATCGAGACCTTGTCTAAAAACACAATAAAAAATAAATTAAACCAAGACCCTGAACACAGATGCCAAAATNTGCAACAAATACTTGCAAACTGAATTCAAGAATACACTACGAAGATCATATACCATGGTCTCATTCCAGGGATGCAAGGATAGTTCAACACATGCAAATTAATAAATGTAACACAGCCCACAGGCAGAAATCACAGTCATCTCAATAGATGTACAAAATGCCTTCAACAAGGTTGAACATCCCTGTATGGCAAAAGTTCCTAGGATTCCTTTACATACTAAAGGCTCCATACAACAAGCCTATAGCGACTGTGATGGGGTGTATTGTCACAGGATCTGGTATTAGTCACTGAGGCAACCCTCCGGGCACAGCTGTAAGGGATTATCTTGATTAGGTTAATTGAGGGAGGAGGGCCCATCACAAAGGAGGGCAGTGCAGTTCCCTGGACTAGGTCCTCTACTACACAATGAGAAAGTGGCTCACCAGCTCCCACCGCTCTTTGTTTTCTGACTGTGACCACATTGCCACTAGCTATGTCACACCCNTGCCGCCTTAACATACCCAGCACGGCGGGTATCCTCTAACTGTGACCCAAAATAAACTCTCCTTCCTTAAATTGCTTTTGTTAGGGTATTTTAACCCAGCAGCAGGAGAAATGACTAAGACACTAACATTTCACTAAGTGGCAGGGAAAACCTGAAAGTATCTCCTCAAAAATCTGGACTAAGACAAGCGTCCCCATTCTCCCTTTTACTCAGACTAATGGTAGAAGTCCTAGCTACGGCCATAATAAAAGCAAGAAATAAAAGGGGTTATGTTCTATGCTAATTAATAAAAATTAATCAAAATAAAATGATAAATAAATCTCTAAAAATGGTTCCCCCAAGGAAGAAGAATTTGGGGAGGGAGATGATGGTATGAGAGATGTAATCCTGTCATATTTTCTGCTTATTCATTCCTTTTTAGACTACATACAAATGTAGTCTAAAGTATATATTTTATATATATTTATAAATACACATATTAGATTGTATACACATAAGTATATATGTATACATATATACATACTTTTAATTTTATAATTTTCTTTAAAAGTTGTAATTCCTTGAACAAAAATCTAATGAAAACTTNAAGCCTACAGTTTTGGCATCCTTTGCAGAAGCACGTTGGAAGTCCAAGGTGCCCCACAGGTTTGAAGAATGATTGACACTCCAGCTTTGGACAGAGTTAGATTGGAAAGGACAGTTCAGAGTCAATAACTGCAGTAGCGTGACATCTGCAGGAGATGTGGGTGTCGACTGGAAGGTTGACCTACACGAAGCGTTGTTGAGGTACTTCTGGGGTGCTCAGGGACAGTGCTCCAGGCTTTGGTGAGGACAAAGGAGAAGCACCCCGGATACACGCCCGTGTGTGTTCACGGTCACAGGCAGGTGCTCCGAGTGCTGGGATGGCAGGCACACAAGCACGGGTCAGCACGCCCAACGACGTTCTTTTAAATATTCCATTTTCCTGCACTTACTAGAAAAATGGCCCCAAGTTGGACTTCCTTTTTCTTTTCTTCTCCTTTTCTTTCTTTTTTCTGTTCCCAAGAATCTGCTTCCCCTCTGGCTCCCAGGAGAAGTAAGTGGCTATCATAATGCCAGCCCCAGGTCTCTGGGAAGGGAGGAATGGAAAATGTGAGATTGCAGCCCAAATCCTGACAAATCCTGGCTCAGCATAACCAGTGAGAACTAAGCTTCTCAAGAAACCACAGTGGGACTCGGGGAGAGTTGAGATTTAATTCCCCCAACACTTGATGGCATCCAGATTTACAGGAAGATATCCCTTTGTGAATCTCAAGTATGTTGTC
>LZPO01097208.1:113257-126906 GCA_001675575.1 Neotoma lepida | reverse complement strand
GAAGAAGAAGAAGAATTTTCCCCCATTGGGAAAACAAACAAACAATAACAATAGC
Source organism: Neotoma lepida (assembly GCA_001675575.1). Taxonomy (NCBI): domain Eukaryota; kingdom Metazoa; phylum Chordata; class Mammalia; order Rodentia; family Cricetidae; genus Neotoma; species Neotoma lepida. The sequence goes on along the minus strand of LZPO01097208.1, from coordinate 126,851 downwards.
AACAACCAAAAACTGTGCAGGAAAAGCTTTCTTGACATCTTTCCAATTCAATTCAATGGGTGACTTTTTTCCTTTTAACCCTAGGTCCCTTTCACTGAGCATTCAGCCCCATAATTACCCAGCTGTTCACTCTCTTGTTCTGGTTCCTGTGTAGAACTGGCCCAAGGCCTTCACTGTCATCTACTTGGTCCCCACACCCACCTAATAACATCAGGACAGGCACACCCTCCTCTCAGCTGCTGGGCGCCCTGCTTGCTCCAAACTCTACTTTTCCATTCCCTGGGTTCCAGTTACTTGTCTGATTTGGTTTCCTTTGTCCCACATTTCTGTTTTCTTGTTAGTCTGCTTCTCCTAGGTCCCCCTTTCCTCCATAGAGGCCCTCAAAACTAACCAGATCTTAGAGCCTCTGATTGAAGCCAGGATCTGTGGGTCTAGGCAAAGCCTGCCAGCAGAAACTTCTCCAGAAGTTGGCCAGGATCTTCTAGGGAAGAAAGGACAGGCTCTGTCTGATTGCTGACTGGATAACTTCTGCTTAACAATCACCTTTCTGTGTTTGTGCTGAACCAGATCGGAATGCTTCTTGCCTGCCAAGTTCAAAGGATGAGCTCATCCTCACAGGGCACTGGGGGAGACGCTCAGGCAGGAATCTTTTACAAAAGAAGTACATGTGGCCTGTAAGATTCAAGAAACACCGCAGTAGACTCTTGAGAAAGCATCCCTATGGAACTGCTGAAGCAGCTGCGGCTGGTGGCGCTGTGGCTGCTGCTGGTGGCAGTGCTATGGCTGGTGCTGGGCTGCTGCTGCTGCTGCTGGTGGGGTTGTGGCCCTTGCTCCTGCTGCTGGGGCTTCTGCTGCTGGTGTAGCTGCTGCTGCTGCTGCTGCTTGCTGCTGTGGCAGTTTCTGGTGCTGCAGCTGTTGCTGGTGTTGGGAGTGGTGTCAATGCTGAGGCTTCATCTGCAGCTGTTGCAGCTGCTGTTTGGGAAAGGAAACATCTCAGGTTTTTTTGTTTTGTTGTATTATTTATTTGCCTTGTTTTTAAGCAGCATGCACACATCTCTTCAGGGTTGAGCAGGCTTAAGGGTCACAGCTGAACTTGCAGCATTTGGAAGTGTCTCTTCCAGTGTGTGATGCCAAGAGGAAAGTCAGCATTCCAGAGAAGAGAAGTTGTGAAGAGTCCAGATTCTAAAGCCCGTTCCAAAGAGCCAGAATGTTGGTGGTTTTCTGTATAGACGTCGTAAGAGGAAAGGTTAATCTGTATAGGTGTCATAAGAGGAAAGGTTAATCTGTATAGGTGTCATAAGAGGAAAGGTTAAAGGCACCATGGCTGCACTTGAACAGTCATCAGCCCAAGGCTGAGTGTGTACCCCATCCCAAGGAGACTTTCTGTTTTTGTTTTGTTTTGTTTGTGTTTTGGAAATGGGAGCCCACGTATCTCAGGTTGACCTTGTACTCACTGACATAGTTAGCTTCAGTTGTCAACCTGACATGAACTTAGTCACCTGAGAAGAAAGAACCTGGAAGAATTGCTCAGATAATATTCACCCATGGCCTGTTGGTAGGAGTGCAAACTTGTACAGCCACTTTGGAAATCAGTATGGCAGCTTCTCAGAAAATTGGGAATCAATCTACCTTAAGACCCAATGATACCACTCTTGGGCATATACCCAAGGAATGCTCAATCATACCACAAGGACACATGCTCAACTATGTTCAAAGCAGCATTATTCACAATAGCCAGAACCTGGAAACAACCTAGACACCCCTCAACCAAAGAATGGATAAAGAAAATATGGCTCATATACACAACGGAGTATTACTCAGCTGTAAAAAAAAAATGACATCATGAAATTTGCAGGCAAATGGATGGAACTGGAAAATATCATCCTGAGTGAGGTAACCCAGACTCAGAAGGACAAACATGGTATGTACTCACTCATAAGTGGACACTAGATGTAAAGTAAAGGACAATCAGACTACAACCCACAGCTCCAGAGAAGCTAGGGAACAAGGAGGACCCTAAGAGGGACGTACAGATCACCTTGGGAAGGAGAAACAGAGGAGATCTTGATGAGTAAACTGGGGATGGGGGGCAATAGAGGGGAGGGGATGGAGGATGAGAACATGAGGGAACAGGATGGTTGATCTGGGGGAGGGATGGAATGGGAGAGCAATGAAAGAGATACCATGATAGAGGGAGACATTATGGGGTAAGGGAGAAACCTGGTGCTAGGGAAATTCTCAGGAATCCACAAGGACCACCCCAGTNTAGACTACTAGCAACAGTGGTGAGGGTACCTGAACTGGCCTACCCTGGTAATCAGATTGGTGAATACCCTGTCATCATAGAGCCCTCATCCAGTAACTGATGAAAGCAGATGCAGTGATCCACAACTATGCACCAGGATAAGAGTCCAGTTGAAGAGAGGGAAGACGGATTACCTGAGCAAGGGGGGTCAATATCATGATGGGGAAATCTACAGAGACAACTGAACCAAGCTCAAAGGAACTCACTTTCTGGACCCCATTACCTATAGTTGGACACCTTGCTCACCCCNATAAATNGGGGAGGGGCTTGGTCCTGCCTCAGCTGAATGCACCAGGCTTAGCTGAATGCAACAGGATAAGGGAGAACTTATCCTGTTGGAGGAACAGAGGGAAGAGGGATGAGAGGGGGATCTGTGGTTGGTATGTCAAATTAATTTTTAAAAATTTAAAAATAAATAAAAAAAGAGATTAACCCATGGCCTTGTCTATGAGGCATTAAAAACAACAACAATGAAACTATTAATTGGTGTAGGCAGGTCCAGACCACTGTGGGTGGTGGCATCCCTAGGCAGGTGGGTTTGTGCTATATAAGAAAGCTAGTTGAAGCAAAGCAAGAAACTCACTATGTAGCCAAGATGACCTTGAACTTCTGATCCTCCTGCTTTTACCTCCCAAGTACTGTGTTTACAGTCATGCTCCACCTTCAAGTCCTCACACCTTAACCCCTATAGGACATCCACTTTATAGGTCTTGGGCCACCATCCTTTGGGTACAAGACTGTGAAAGATGTGAAGATTTGTCCCATGTACTTTGTTGTTGTTTGTTTTTGCTCTTTTAGGGGGACCCGCCACCCAGCTCCCAAACAAATCACACACAGAAGCTTATTCTTAATTATAAATGCCCGGCCTTAGCTTGGCTTGTTTCTTGTCAGTTTTTCTTAACTTTAACCCATCTGTCTTTTGCCTCTGGGCTTTTACCTTTCTCTATTTTTGTATACCTTTTTTTCTTACTCNGTTGCTGGTTGTGTAGCTGGGTGGCTGTCCCCTAATGTCCTCCTCTTCTCTCACTCCTAGATCTCTCCTCTCCCAGATTTCTCCTTCTATTTATCCTCTCTGCCTGGCAGCCCCACCCACCCTTTCTCCTGCCTTGCTATTGGCCATTCAGCTCTTTATTAGACCATCAGGTGTTTTAGACAGGCAAAGTAACACAGCTTCACAGAGTTAAACAAATGCAACATAAACAAAAGTAACACACCTTAAAATAATATTCCCCAACAGTACTTGCTGGTGACAAGAGTGGACAAGAAGGTGTTGCATTTGTGTGACTTTTAGGGCACTCAGACNTTTCCTGTGGGAATTTGAGTGGTACTAACTATGGGCAGCAACTTCTGGAAGTCCCACACCCACTCAGAGCACCCTGTCCAGACCTCCACTCTGCAATACCCAGGCCCTACCCTGCTGCTTGCAACACATACCCCTCTCTTTCCTTCAAAGCAGAGGCAGCCATCCTTTCCAAATGGCAGAAGCATAAAATGAGCCAGGTGGGGTTTCTTGCCCTTTCCCCAGGCTGGGAACATAACTAGGCAACTGCCCAGATTTTCCAGAAAGGGTGAGTTTCACCAGGATGCCTAGAAAGTGCTGGCATCATGGTGTCCCNATATATAAGGGCAAAGTGGCAAATGAGCAGAGAAGGCCAATGTGAGGGTAGCTCTGTCTATNCCAGTGGTCCTCAACCTTCCTAATGCTGTGATTCTTTAATACACAGTTCCTCATGGTGTGGTGACTCCCAAGCATAAAATTATTTTTATTGCTACTTCATAACTGTAATTTCACTATTGTGATGAATCATGATGTAAATATCTGTGTTTTCTAGTGGTCTAAGGTGTGAAAGGGTTGTTTGACCCACAGGTTGAGAATCTATACCATGGCTGCCTGCAGGGACAGGGCTCTGCTGTCCCACCAGCCTCCTCTATAGTATGGCCTATCCCTGAAAGTATCAAATGTACAGTTATTTGAGGACAGCTTGCCACAATCAGACATGATATAAGTAGCTTGGAGAGGGCCGGAGGGAAGCTCAAGATCTCAGGCCCACATGGCTTCTGCCCTCCAGTGTCTATACACTCCCCAGGGCTGTGTGAGAGGGGGTTTNAAGGAATAAGACAGTAGTTCTTGGGCCAGGAANGTAGGTCATTTGGTAGAGTGCTTACCTAGCGTGTGCAAACCCCTGGCTCTATCCCCAGCACCACATAAACTAAACATGGTAGTGCACATCTGTGCACATCTGTAATCCTAGCTCTCGGGATCAGAAGTTCAGTACTGGTCTGGTCAACATAGTGAGTTCAAGGCCACTCTGGGCTATGTAGACTCTTTCTCAGAGGGAAGCAGTTCTTGTCTGGAATAGCTAGAACCTGCTGGAGGCACAGACTTGGACCAAACTGCTCACACAGATACCACCTAAGTTCAAAACCTCAGAGAATAAAGGAGCAGAGCTGTGTGGTCAGAAGGTCAGGAAAGCTCAGAAAAGGGGAGGCTGGGAGGATAGNCAGACAGATAGGAGGGGTTTACGGGGCAGGAGGCTGGTTAGAAGCAGTAAGGTCATGGCAGAATCTATAAGGAAGAGACTCTCCACATATGATTCTGGTTATAGCTTATTGTGACAGATGGCTCACTAGAAATGAGCCCAGGAGAGGGACATGTGTTTGACTCCCTGTCCCGAAACAAATCAGTGAAACTAGGAGACACATCAGCCAGAGGCCAACCTGGGGCAGTGTAGGACAAGGGGAGGTGAGCTTAAGAAGGGTTATGAAGAAAAAGCAAAACTGTAAACGGGCTTTTCTTTGGGCTACCAATTCACAAAAAAAATGGCATGGAGACATATTAATTATAAAAACTTGGCCTTAGCTTAGGCTTGTTTCTAACTAGTTCTTATAATTTAAATTAACCCATTTATATTAATTTACTTTCTGCCTTGTGGATTTATTACCTCATCTCCATACTGCCCACCCTGCTTGCTCTGTGTCTCCACCTTCTTCTTCCCAGCATCCTCTCTGTCCAGAAATCCTGCCTAGCTAGTGGCCATTNAGCCTTTTATTAAACAAATCAGAATGACACATCTTCACAGTGTACAAAAAGATTATTTCACAACATTTCCCCCTTTTGTCTAAAAAAAGAAATGTTTTAGTACCCTCCCATCACACCAAGACTAGACAACATTTTCCCTTTTTTTTCTAAATAAAAAGGAAAGGTTTTAACTCTAACATAGTAAAACTATATACAATAAGAACAATTATCAGGTAAGAATTAAATTTACAATGTCCAGTCCATTTGCAATTGGCAAATTTAGAGAAAATACTCCATTATCTATCCTCTCTTGATGAGTCCAAAGTTTTGTACCTAATTTACTTTCTATCATGACTAAGGGAAACTATAACTATCTAATCTTCAATCCCATCAAAGACCCAAGAAGGATATAATATTACCTGAGTAAACAGGAAGTGCAGAGTAAGCAACTTCCAAAACTAAAAGAAACGACAGAAACAGCTGCCTGAACAGTCATCCAAGGTTCCTCTGTAATGTTGGGGCTTTTCCTGCTTTATTTTTGGCATCACTGGGGAGCTGGGCAAGTACTTGTCACTGAGCCAGCTTTGCAGGCTTCTGAGCTCCCAGTGTGGCAGACATCCTCCAGAATGTGGAGAGACAGGTTTGGGGCATGGGCCTTCTCCAGTGTGACAGGGAAAGGATGGAGGAGGAGTAGGTACAGATGGTGTGATGGGAGGCTTTCGGAGAAGGCTGGGCTTTAAACCCCAGGTATGGAGAAGGAAGACAGGTGTGATGAGGGAAGCTCCTCTGAAGCCATGCTGTGGCTGGGACCTGAGTCCAGAGAACTTTGGAAACTACATCTATTGAATGTCAAGGCTCCAGGTCATCTGTGTCCATAACTTAAACCCAGAGTCTATCTGCCTTTCCCTGGGGAAACCTTATAGCATGCAGCAAAGCCCCACCTTGGGATCCCTGCAGGATACTATAAAACCATGTAAAAAAACATGCACCCTGAATGTGGATGTTGTGTGCAGACATACTCTCTGCCTGATGCTGGAGGCAGAGGAACAGGCACCCCTACTCCCCCTGCAGATGGTACACTGTGGCTTCACAGTGCCCAGCAGGGCCAGGGGCAGGGATACATTTGAGCCAATGACTGTTGTCCCCAGGTGGTGGGTGATCAATCCCACTGCCAAGAATCCCGGCAAAGGCAGATCTCCATGCAGGAGGAGAAGACTGGAGCCTGNCCCTTCTCTCCAACACCATTATTCATGGAGAAGCAGGTACTTGTCACCCCCACCCCTCACCCTAGAGCTCTAGGGCAGACAGCCTGCTTACATCAGTCACCAACATTCTTTATGAGTCCCCAATGGGCTGTGGACTGGGAACTGTCCCAGCCTCCCTGACTTCAGCTATTCTCCTGGTGTCAAAAGGAATAGAAGCCAGAAGGAAAGCAGTGTAAGAACAAAGATCTCATGAGAAAGATGTGTGCAGAGAGGCTCACAGTCCTACCTTCAGCTCTTGATCTCCAAAGCCTTAGGAAAATGCAAAGTTGCAATCAGATGTCAGATGCCCCCTAGCTGGAGGACACAGCAGCCAGTGTCCTGGGCTCTCCTAAAATTCAGTCCAAGGAGAGCACGCAAGTGTCCCCACAAAGCAGGGAAGAGGGCATCTGAACTGGCTGTAAGAGAGCTCCCAACATCTGGGACTTCAGGACCCATCCAGGANCCAGCTTCCTGNTGCTCCTCTTCCCAGGACGCCAGACTCTCCCAGGGAATGGTCACTTCCTGCTCCAGTTAAGGAGGAAAAAAGAAACCTACAGAGCAGGAAGGGAAGGGCCTTGGTCCAGGTGCAATTTCTGCCCGGAGCTGCAGACTGCTGGGTCTCTGTGCTCTGAGAACTGGGAATGTTCTGAGCCAAGGGTGGGGCCTTCCAAGGGCAAGCTGGCCTGTTCTGCTGCTGGGGCCATATATATGTATCTCTTAAAATTACTATGATTAGCCTACAAAGTTATGGGCTTCATTGTGACACTTTTATACACCTACGTAATTATACATTGTTTTTAATCCTCCGACTCCCCTCTCTCCTAAATATTCCTTCTGCTTTTGTTTTTTTAAACTACATACATTGACTGTCAAGGCTCCAGGTAAACTGTGTTTATAACTTAATCCTACCTCAGAGTCAGACTTGCCTTTTCCTGGGAAACCATCTTGCATAGAAGCAAAGCCCACCTTGGGTCCCCTGCAGGACACTGTGAACTCGCAGGGACTTTGGATGTAGATGTTGTGGGCAGACATGAGTTCTACCTGGTGCTGGAGATGGAGGAAGGGGTATATCCCTGTGCACATGGGATGCAATGGCCACATGGGTCTCCTTACCCTCTCTAGTGTCATCCCCAGCCCCAGATCCCTCCCTTCACTATTACTACTAGACCTGCTACTATTTCTATGACCTCTATGTTTATATAAATTTAAATGTAGATTCCTCGTATGAAAGAAAGCACTGGGCATTTGTCTTTCTGCAGTCTGGCTTATCTCACTTAACATAATGGTCTCCAGTTACACCTATCTTCCTGCGAGTGTAATAATTTCATTTTTAAAAACTTTTTCAGTCTTTTTTCTATAAATATTATTGTAAAAACATTTTATTTAAATAACAATTCTATTAGAGAAAACTTTCTCCTGCTCTCGCCTACAATAACTTTGGCCATTCTTATTAACAATTTTTATTAATAATTGTAGTATTTTACTTTTTTCTTTCTTTTTTATTGAAAATAGATTATTTTCTCATACAATAATTTCATTTTTCACAGCTGTCACCGTGAACTCCCTGAGCCCCAAGCACTCGGTCTCCTAGGTTCGGGCGCCGCCTTGCGGCCATGTGCTCCCTGCAGCTCTCGGTCCCCGCCGACGTCAGGGACCTAAACGGTGCCAGGCTGCGGGTGCCCTCGACCCTCTTAAGATCACCTGAGGCTCTGGTGCTGGTAAGAGACGACGAGCGAGCCGGAGCTGCGGGGACAACTTTGTTCCTCCGGGCAGGAAGGAGCTCAGGGGAGAGGGCAGCGGGCGCAGGCTGTGTTCTCAGCAGGATCTGCTGCCCCAGATGCTGCACAGGGTTCCTTTGAGGCGGGTCCGCCTGCCCTGGGTGCTCCACAAGTCCCACTTTTCGAGGACAGGCGTCCCAGCAGCTTCAGCGGCAGTACTCCCCGCCGAGGTCAAGGAGTATTGTCCCCCTTCGCGGTTTCTGGGACTGGGAGAGTGCTGCCCCCTGCAGGCCACCCTACCACGAAAGACTCTCCAAGCTGTTCCTTCCTGAGACCCTNTCCATCCAGGGCGGTACTCCCGTGGCGGTGGGTGCAAGAGGGCCCCAAGAACACCAGGAAATACCATACAGTCCAGCCAGGGGTGTTGGAGTAGCCCCTTTTCAGCCCCTGCCCTCCCTCTTTCTAGAGCTCAGGTCTGAGCAACACTGTCCCAGCAGCCCAGCCTCCATCACCACGGCCAGCTATGCTTTCCTCACACCAGTGACAGTGGCTAGATAAGGGGGTGCCAATTGCCCTCTTCCTAGACATAACTCCTTCCTTGGAGGCTCCTCAGACCCTCCGGCAAACCGCTCCCGTATGGTTCTCAGATTGGCCCCTCAGACTAACCCGCCTGTAAGATTTATAAGGGTGATCTGTTTTGACGTTTTAAAGTAACAGTCCTTTCCATTATTATTGATCAAGTGTTGATTGAACATAAAAGAGAAAGGCGATGAGTGATAATGACATGGTATCCCAGCCCTGGTCTTCCGGGAAGGGCTGTGACCCCAGAAGTGGCCTCTGTGGAGAAGTCTGTGCCTGAGCTTGGAAACGGGCCCTCACCACTCCCCACTGGTCTAGAGGCCCCAGAAGGCGTAGACAAGGACCCTGGGAGGGTAGATACTGGCCAGCTGAAGGCAAGGGATATTCTGGACGAAATGCAAATGGNTTTGCTCCAGCTGCTGAGATTTCTGGCCACTTTGTAAATTCCCGGGTCAAAGATGCCCAAAAGCACTTCCCTCAGAACTCCAATGTGTAGCTCACTGGCAAGGCACTCACTCACCCAGCATATACGAGGCCCTGATCCCCAGAACTGGAACAAGAAAACTGTCCTAGAGACCGGAGTTGGAAATGGTAACTAACGTGGACCAGGCAGAAGCTGCGGCTCTCTGGATGCATGGACACTGAAGCAGGATCCCTTGGTTCTTGGATCTTCCTATGCCTTCTCCAGCTGTGTGATCCAAAAATAAACCCCTTTCAGTTACAAGAACCCATCAATCCTCCTCTGCTTCAGCCCAGTAGTCTTACAACGGAGTCTTCTCACCACACNGGCATTTAAGATTTCACAGATAACCAGACAGGACTTAAAACGGGGAGGAGGTGCACCTCTAAACACTGTCCCANGAAGGCTGCAACAGCCCATGAACAGAATCAAAAGAGAAATCTCTATTTCCGAATGCTCGGTTGGGGGCCAGGCCAGGAGACTCCAGCTCTGCAAAAGGCCTGCTTTATGTTTTCAGGTTGCTTGGCCATCGCCCACAGACCCCTCCACACACACACCCAGCACCTCTTGTTCTGCCCTTCTAAGTATCAGTACTTAATACTCTATTTCCAAGTGTTTTGGGTGTCAGAAAGCAACTCAACAATAAAATTCTTCCCGAGTTAAAAAGGCATGAAGAGGCCCCTGTGGACTGAGGTTTATTAAATATGAAGTATGCTTGTCAGGGGAAAAAAAAACTTTTGTTTTTATAAACAGTAGAAGCATTGCCATGGTAACNCTGCTTGGTTTGCTCTGCAACCCATAGAAGCCCCAAAGCCAAATTACGGCCGTCTTTCTCTCTGCTTGCCTACATTTCTAGAAAGATTGAAGCCAAAATTCCATGATTTGCCTGCCTGCTTTCCAAGCCCAGAAAACATCATTTAAAAGTATTAGGGACACAGTGGACTCCACTGCCAAAGCTTCTAAATGAAAGTTATTTCTCACATACACACAAAGACAAATTCTGTCTGCCAAACTACAGTATTCCTCTCCTTTTTTTAAATTTTTATTTTATGTAACTCAAGTTTCCTTGGGCCTTACAAGCCCTCAGGGCTAATGAAATGGCATTAGCATGTGACCCATAGTGACTCCCTGAGTTTCTCTCCCACCTGCTCACAAAGGCTATGAGCCTCCCACATATGCCCGAGAACTGGGGTGGGGCGGTGATGTGGCACTGACAAAAATCTACTTCCAGGAGCAGTGTAGCCTGTCAGCATCCATGTCCCCACTTTCTCCCATCCATGCTGAGATCTTCCCAGAAGCTAAGCACTTGATAATGTGTGAAGCAGCCTGGAAAAGTACCCAGCACCTCTGCGTGTCACACTCCGTGCCCTCTGTCATGCTGGCAATTTTCAGTGGTAGGCTTAAACTGTCANTCACACACCCCTGCCATGCAGAGAACCCAGCACCCATCCAATGGCCAGGGATCTAGACTCTTCCATGTAGCCACATTGGAAGCCTGCCTGTACCCTTAGCCCCAAGCAAGGGATTCCCTTGGTCGTGTGACAAGAGACCACTAAAGAACGCAAGAGTGACAGCCACCCTGTGGCCATCTGATGGACTGGAGAAGAGCTGGCACCTAGCAGTGGAGGAAAGGGTTGCTCCACTCCAAGAGAAAAGTAAATTGACAGCAGATTATTTTCCTCCAGTACGGCCCACTTCGGTATTTGCCACATTGCGCTCCACAGTCCAACTCTACAGGACGGGAGCATTGGTAACAAAGTCAACGGGATGGAGAACTTTATTGCCTGCAAGCACATAGAGTGTGAGATTTATGGCTGAGCCTAGGAGATGGCTTTGACCTGAAACAGTCTCAGAGATACCAGGGAGATATCCTGGCATGGAACTAGACTTGCAGACTCTGATGCCGCAATAAATCAAGTTANAGTTGTTTATCAAGTTTGGGCAGATTTTGGGTTTCTCTGTTTTTCTTATTTGGGTCACCATAGTTTTGCTTTCTTTTCCAATGTTTTAAAGTCCTAAATAAAGAAGCAGGCCACCCCTCTGAAATACCTGCTCCGTATTCACATTTTGAATGAGTNTTACCTCCCGTGTGTTACATTGCTGCACTGAAAGGCCTTTTAAAGACATTTAAAAGCTTTAAGACTCCAGTTTATTATCTGTTTTCAGTACCCACTCAGGCTTCAAGCCACACATCTCCAATTCCAGCGAGGGGAGCTGGGACTCAAGATGGCATAGAGGAGAGGAGATTCTGGAGGTTCACTCCAGCAGACAAGGAAAGGGCAGCCCTGCTCTGGCACCACCCAAAGAGCAGGGAGAGAGACGCCAGACTATTTGGAATCCATTAGGATTTCCGCATCACTATTTTCCTNAAAGTATTATAAACATTTGAATTAAGGGCAAGGAACTTCTGATCTCATTTCCTTGAGACTGAGATCTGCAGGAGCGAGCCTGCACGCTGGCATTTTTCAGTGGTAGGCTTAGAGGGTCAAGTGGACATAAGAAAACTGCCCAGGTATGTGAAGAGGTGAACAGTACTGACTGGAACCCCTATGGTAAGATCCGGAGCTGTGACTCCGGCATGTTCTGGCGGCAGGTTAATGGTGCACTCAATCTTAAGTTTGAGAGCAAAAGATGGTGTTTCTTGAAGTGTGTGCCTCTGCCCTCTGTGTCTGCTCATCATTGGTGATAGTTAAAAATGCAAATTCCTGGCTGGGCGGTGGTGGCGCACACCTTTGATCCCGGCACTTGGGAAGCAGAGGCAGGCAGATCTCTGAGTTGGAGGCCAGCCAGGTCTACAGAGCAAGTTCTAGGACAGCTAGAGCTGCACAGGGAAACCCTGTTTTGAAAAACAAGCAAAAATGCAAATTCCTACAACCACCAGCGAGCCTCGGCTGTTGGCCAGGAGTCTGTCCCTCAGATATAACAGCATTTAAGAGCTAGCTCTCTTTATGAGGCTGGACTCTGCTGGGAACCAGTGATGACCANGACACCAACACAGTCTTTGAGGCGCCAGAACTGTGCAGATCTGAGACACAGATTCACATCATCAAACATACAGCCAAAGGCCACAAGTGCAGAAAGCAGCTTTGGGCTTGAGTCTCTGGCACATCACAGACCAAAGCAAGTGCTCTCAAAGAATTCCCAGAAGTAATTTTCCAAGAATAACAGAGTACACAAGAAACCAAACGCTAGGACCCAGTATCAGACAGTCCAAATACCTGTTACCAACCTAAAATGACACACACATCATACTTAAAGTAAAAATGATGATGCTCAGAAATAGATTTAATAATAATAGTAATAATGATAATAACAATAATAACAATGACTGAGATGCACGTCCCAAAATAAACCTGGCCGAAAGTACAAGAAAGTAAGGTGTGAGAGGCTATGGCAGAAGAATTGCAAGTTTGAGGCTAGCCTAGACCCTATCTCAAAAAGTGCAAATGTATAATATATCCATGATAACTGACATTTGAAAGTCCGTGTGTGGATTGTAGTGTGGCACCATGAGAACATTCAAAGCTCACAAGACCTGGAGAGTTTCTTCATAGACCTGCTTTAAGGTGGAAGAGAAGGTTCAGCAGTTAAGCACACATACTGCTTTTTCCGAGGACCTGAGTTCAGATCCCAACACGCACACCAGGCAATTCAGAACCACCTGTAACTCCAGCTCCAGAGGATCCAACCCCTCTGACCTCTGGGAACATCTGTACCAAGGACATCCAAAGGAAGCCATCCCATACAGGAAGCATAAAAGACAGGGCAAAAATAAAGATAAATGTGGGGAAATCTAAATGAACATTGACAGCATACCATGGTTTTGTGATGTTAAGTAGAAGTATGATTTATACGTTAACAATGACATGTGAAAGGAAGAGATAGAGGACACTTTATAAGGCCATCCTCTCTGGGATGTGTCAAGCAAAACAGTGAAGTTCAGATTTGGATGTGTTGGACTTGGATATTGTAATTTCTACTAACCCCTAAGAGAACAGAAACAGGGTGCCACAGCCAGACAAGCAGATAGGCGAAAGCAATGAGGTTTGGTCCCCTGGGGACCAAGCAGAAAACACAAATAAGATCACAGATGTAAACTATTTTTAATGTAAAGAGGTGACATGTAAAAGACAATTTCAAGCTCATTTCTGTCCAGAAATGTTGTTATAAGAATTCATATCTAAGATAAGGATTCAAAAGGCTGAAAATACAGATTAAAAGTATTAGCTGGGCAAGGTGTGGTGCATGTCACAGCACTTGATGGTGTGA
>LZPO01097208.1:87373-97480 GCA_001675575.1 Neotoma lepida | reverse complement strand
TAGAGTGCTTGCCTAGTATGCACAATGGCTTGGGTTCAAACCCTATAACAGCATAAAACTGGGCATAGTGGATAAGGCCTGTAATCCAAGCACTCACAAGACAAACACAGCTTGAAATCAAGATTTCAAGGTCATCCTCCCCTACATACCGAGTTGAAGATACAAGAGACCCAGTCTCAAAAAACAACAACAAAAACCAAATATAAAAACAAAAACCCCACTATTCCAAAGAGAGAAAAGACCTTCAAAACACAAAGGATCAGAAAAGCCACCAAGCAAAAAGTAACCAAATAGAGCACAGCTCTAGACCCATGGCTCCCTTATTGGGAGAAGGGAAAGAGAAGTTTCATCCAAAAGGTAAGCCAGACAGTCCTGAAAAGAGATGAGAAGTCCTACCCACAGGACAAACTACAGCCCTCACAGCCTCAAGTCAGGTATTGGTCTGCAGACAGTGAGTCCGCTAGCAGCGGGGCTCCATTCTGTCACTCTCTATGACTCAGAGGGCAGATATCATCTTAGAAAGAAACCTGCTGCTTAAAAGTGAGCTAACCAGAGCTGGAGAAATAGCTTATTGGCTAAGAACACTGATTGCCCCTCCAGAGGACCAGGTTCAATTCCCAGCATCCACATAGTGGCTCACAACTATAACTCCAGTTCCAGGGGATCCCAGGTTCTCTTCTGGCCTCTGCGGGAACCTGCATGCATGTGGTACACAGATATACATGCAGGCAGAATACCTATACATGTAAAGTAAAATAATTAAATTTAAAAACTGCACTGCTCTAGGCCTAAGACTAGAGAACAGTCACAAGTCAAGGAACTGGAACTCAACCTGCCACACACTGGTGGGAGACAGCTGGAGAAGGAAGGGGACAGATTCTGACAAGCCAAAAAAGTACAGGCAGCAGGAGGCTCTGCCCAGGCAGTGAAGTGTGTGGGCAAGTAGCACTGATCTAGGTCCCTGGAAATAACTCTGGAGTAGACAGGCCTGAGCCAGCTCTCTGCTGGGCACTGCTGTGGAGTTCAGGAACTTTGAAGCTCTAGCACATTAGTTCTCAACCTGTGGGTCACAACCCCTTGGAGGTCAAAGAACCCTTTCACAAGGGTCACCTAAGACCATCGGAAAACACAGATATTTATATTACAATTCATAACAGCAGCAAAATTACAGTTATGAAATAGCAACAAAATAATTTTATGATTGGGGGTCACCACAACATGAGGACCTGTATTAAAGGGTCACAGCGTTAGGAGGGTTGAGAACCACTGCTCTGGAAGAACATAAAAAGCACAAAGACTCCAACGATCCAAAGCCATCCTAAGCAGAAAGGGTAGTGCAGGAGGCTTCAGACTAGACTACAAAGCGAAGTGAGTAACAGGTGGCACCGACATAAACCCAACATGCAGACCAACAGAACAGAGGACCCAAGGATAGACCACATGGCTGCAGCGGCCATTTCTAACAAAAATGTAGAGAAAAATCACCTCTGAAGAAAAATTACCTCTTCAATATCCAAACACAAATATTGACATATAAATAAAGTTAGATTCATTATTTTTTACCCCGAAGAAAAATCAAACCCTGAAATTACTGGAGAAAAACATATTGTGGAAATACTTCAAGATATTGGCACAGGCAAAGACAAGGATTTCCTCACAAGGACTCCTACTAATACAGGAAATGATCAAAAGAATTGACAAGTAGGACTTCACGAAATTCAACTTTCTGCAGCTTTGCACAGTGCAGTATGGCAGNTGATGAAGTTTACCCAGAGTGTAATTATTGCTAATTAAAACACTTCTGCACAGCAAAGGAAACAATTAACAGGGTGAAGAAACAGTCTATAAAATGGAGNCTTTGCCAACTGTGATCCAATAGATTAATATTTATAGTCTATAAAGCGTTTCAGGGCTGGGGATGTGGCTCTGGTGTTAGAATGCTTGCCTAACGTGTACAGAGCCCTGGGCTCAATCCCCAGAACTGCACAAACCAGGCATGATGACATGCCTGTAATTTCAGCACTGAGGAGGTACAAGCAGGAGGATTAGAAGTTCAAGGTCATCCTCAGCTAAATAGTTAAGTTTGAGGCCAATCTCAGCTATGTGAGACCCTGCCTCAAAAACAAACAAATAAAAACCAAGAAAGAAAGAAAGAAATCTTNTATGCTAAGAAAAATTATATTTTAAAATACCTCTAAAAATATGAGTATCTTCATACCTGGCAGCTGCTTCAATCCAAGCATGATCTCTTTACGCCTCTCTTGCATGGAGATCCTGTCATCACACATCATGAGAGCAAACATCACAAGGGACACAAACTGGCTAGTGTATGCCTGAAACACCAAAGGAAAAAAAAATAATTCCAGGTGCATTTTAAGACCCTGGAAACTTTAACAAAAAGATGAAAATTAGATCCCAGTCNTTCGCAGTATACACTGTTGATGCTGACCTGGCTCACAAAGCACTTTAACTCCTGTGTCTCACACCCACACAGCCTCTCATAAAATACTAGTGCTTATGAGCCTCCTCACACCCCTCAAAAGGAAGAGGAAAAAAAAGAGATTGAAGGAAGGTTCAGGTAATCTGAATGTGCCTAACCACAGTGAGGAGAAAGGGCAGGTGCAGGAGGCTGTGGGAGTATACAGCAGGTGACAACTACTATTTAACAGGTCAACCCACCAGACCCACCTGATAGGGAGCCCCACCTGGCAAAGCTGTGGAGATACTGACTGTAAATGACCAGCTGCTCCTGTCTGTAAGTATTCTCATGTCCCACTTCATTTCTTCCCTAATAACAGCTATGTATTTTCCCCACTGCTTGTGTGTTCATCTCATAAAAATATTCCATCTTTGGGCACACATACTGCTGTGGATGGTCAGGAAGATGACTTCTGCTTGAGCTATATAATTCTAATAATATTAGAATAGTATCTCTCATAAATGATACAGGGAAGTAATAGTATTTTCAGTCACAAAGACAGCTAATTTTAGACTTCAGAACATATTCAAAGCAAACTGGTTGCCCCTGGAGACGAATACACTAGGATGAATTCCCAGGTATTGTTTATCGCTGATTCAAGGTCAGGCTTGAAGCAACTTTGGTAGACATAACTTCCTGCAGTAATTGACTTTTTGCACATAGTCCTAGCCTCAGTTTATGTTATGGGCTCAAGGTTCAGCCAACTGTTTACTTTCTGTCTGGGAACCCTCACCAACTTAGAGCTATGTGCATGGCCAAGCATTACTCACTGGCCAGTCAATGTAACCTTCCAAGCCTGAGAGAAACTGTGTGACTTATCATGTGTTATGAGAATGGGCCAGACCCTAAAAATGTAACATAATTGTCCAGAGTTTGGCTGTGAGGGGAGCAGCAGTGTACAGAGAGGCGGCTGTGTAGAACTATGTAGATGAGCTGTGGAAAGGAGCTGGGCAGTGAGTGGCAGAGTGTGTCAGTGAATGAGTATGTGAGTGTGGGTGGGTATGTGGTGAGTGAGGGATGTAGCTGAAGGGGCAGAGAGAAGAAGAGGTGTGAGAGTGTGTGAGAGAGCATGAGAGAACTGCTGTGAAAAGAGCTGTATAGTGTGTGTGTTAGAGNGTGTGTGAGTGTGCAGAAGGAGTAATGTGAGAAAGGGAATNAATGAGTAGAGAGTAAATAAATGATGTAATAACATGTGAAGGAATGTAGCAGAATAGAGAGAAGAAATACATATAGAAGAGAGATGTGGAGCTATGTAAAAACATGTCAAGGAAAATGAAGCTGTACAGAAAAGAGATGTAACTACAGAAGAGGTATGTGGCTGTGTGGAGAATGTAACAATGTGGAATGTATCTATGTAGAGACAGATTTTCAGAGAAAGATCTTTTTTTAAGATGAAGTAAAAGAGAGTTAGTATCAGAAAGCATGTGTGTTTCCTCATTTATCTGTTAGATAGCTAGAAACTTATTTCTAAATGCCCTCAGATAAAAAAGTTTCCTAGAGTCCCGCAACTCTGAGGTCTTCTATTCACAATCCTGGAGCAGTTCTGAGGAGCTGGCATCCTCCAGACTGCGTTAGACAGGCTTGGGGCTCCTGACACTAGAGATCTTTGGATAGCTATAAAATGCCCCACCCCTGCCCCTTAACCTTTGCCTACTGGCTGTTCCTCATTTTCACTTTTTTTTAAAGATAGAGTCATACTCTGTACCCTGGGTTAGACTCAAAGTAATCCTCCTGCCTCGATCTCCCAAGTGCAGAGAGTACAGGTGTGAGCTACCACATTTAGCTCATTCTCACTTTGTGCTTGAGTTATAGGAAAAGGGGGCCTTGGGACAAGATTTATCTAAGTGTGCCTGTGAAGGCTTAGCTCCTTAGGTATTCCTCAGGAGCTGCCCACTTTGTTTTGTTGTTGTTATTGTTGAGACAGTTATTGTTATTGTTGTTATTGTTGAGACAGTCTCTCACTGGGACCTAAGGCTCACTGATTATGCAGTACTGGAACATCAAGCCCTAGAGATCCACCCGTCTCTATTTCCCCAGTGCTGAGATGATAAACACACACCACGGGCACAGCTGCTTACAAAGGTGCCAGGAACTTAACTCAGATCCTCATGCTTGAGTGCCAAGCACTGTCCAGACAGAGGTCCTCATTCTTACTTTTTTAACAAACAAAAAGCAACTAACAGATAAAGGAAAATTTAAATATATGTAAGTAAAAATTAAGCACCTGCAAACCTATGATGACATATTTGTATTTACAATTTACATTTACTTGTGTGTGCGTGTGTGTGCGCGCGCGCGCGCGCACGCATGTGCACAGAGCATATAAAGAGGTCAGAGGACAACCTCTAAGAGTCAGTTCTCTCCTACTATGGGAGTCCAAAGGATCAAACAAGTCAGGCTTGGCAACAAGCACCTTTATTCACTTAGCTACCTTGCTGGCCCTAGTTTTTCTCTCTTTATATTAAGTATTTAAAAAAAAACTATTTTCAATAAAAGAAATTATTAAGATGGGTGTGTTTGCACATATGGTGGTATACACTCATAAATCCCAAGGTTTGGAAGGCAGGATCAGGAGGATTAGGAACCCAAGACCCTCCTTAGCTACAGAACAAACTCAAGGCAATATATGAGATCCTATCTCAAAAAACATTCAATTAAAACATAAGCATTGCCGGGCGGTGGTGGCGCACGCCTTTAAGCCCAGCACTCGGGAGGCAGAGGCAGGCGGATCTCGTGACTTTGAGGCCAGCCCGGGCTACCAAGTGAGTTCCAGAAAGGGATATAGACATGGAGGTATAGGAATTCACAGACACTCTCCTGTTTGGAAGCGGCAGAGGTGGTGTGAGGTGAGGCTGGTGGCTGTTCCTAATTCCTCTCATCTCTGTCAGACTTTCACCCCTATCTCTGCCTCCGTGTTTTATTTAACAAGACCATTTAGAAATTTATTTACACTTTTTTTTNTTTTTTGAGACAGGGTCTCTCTGCATGGCCCTGGATGTCCTGGAACTCTCTGTAGACCAGGTTAGCCTTAAATTCAGAGATCTGCATGCCTCTGCCTCCCCAGTGCTAGGATTAAAGTTGTGTGCCACTATGCCTGGATGACACAATATTATTTCTAAGAAAGCTTTCACNTTTTAGGCCTTTGGGGCTTTTACTAAATTTTCACTGCTAAATTGTTAGGCATATTGTACTGTGCACAAGGTCTTTATTTACAAANTGTTTTATGGTTTTATACCCAGTTTCTAGCATTCTTCCCAGAGTTGCTCCTGTCATACTGAGGAGACACTTTCTCAGCCCAACTACTCCCTGAGACCCTGCCACTTCTCTGGACCCCCTGGCCTCTACAGCCACCTGTCCCCATTTTGTCCCCCAGCAGTCTGGAACCACGCACATGTAAAGTATTCGTGGAGCCTGTGTTCTAAGCCTTGTCACTATGGGTGTGCCTTTCAATAACAGAGAATCACTAACAGGATCTTGGTCCCCTGAGATATGAAGTTCTTCCAAATCCAACTTGATTTGGCAATAAGCACTCAGTCTNGACCCCCAGTTACCACTAAAATGTTACTCTACCACTGAGTGTGTATCCCAGCCACCATATTTTTCATTTCATCTGTGCATACCAAGAAATTCATTATGATAAAAATAAGCTACACCTCACATTTACAGTCTACTAAGGTCTGAAAAAATTTACCTAGAAAATGTTGACTGAACTTTTCAACTTGATTTTCTTTTTGTTCAGTCCAAAACTAAATTACTTGGGCACTTTAAAAAAAAATCAACCTAAGTCAGCAGTGTGGTAAAATTCTAAACACCTGCAATAACAAAAACTGCAAATTCTACGCACGGACACCATCTTCCTAAAGAAACACCAAATTATCTATGGTCTGATATCATATGAAAGTCAGTAACTGTCTTCTAAACCGACCATTTCTCCTGGCAGAGTTGGAAACTTGTACACAAGCTCATCACTGAGCCAGTGATGGGGAGCAACAATCAACTTTTGTGATTATTTAGAACATGTAAACTCACATTTACCATTCAGACACTGCTGTAATAAAATATCCCAAAGTTTATCTTATAGAACTCCACGCCAAAAATATCTAAGACAGTTGAAAACAAAATTACTTTGGAATCCAGGAAAAATGAAGCTGTATTACACTATCAAGCTTATTAAAGGATTTTACATTTATTTAGAGGGGATAGGGGGTGTAGGCCACAGTACATGTGTGGAGGTCAGAAGACAACTCACAGGGCATCAGTTCTTTCCTTCCCCTGTACAGGTTCTAGGGATCACACTCAGATTATCAGGCTTGGCTGATGTCACACCTTTACCTGTTAAGCCATCTTGTCAACACTCACTCTTACTAAAGCTGACAGTCACTTTATAAAGAAATTACATACTATAAAAGATGCTTGCTTCCTTACCCAAGATGTAAGCACTGGGGAACTGGGTGAAGGGTACATGGGACTTCTCTGCACTGGGGCTATAACTAGGGCACCAGTCCATGTGTTAAAGGCTTGGTCCCTGGGGTGGTCCTTCTGGAAGATTACAGACCTACTCTTGGTAGGAACTGATGTCTAGTAAGGGGTCCTTTGGTTACCTGGGAAAAGTCTTTGATGGAGCTTGTGGGACCTCTGACTCTCAGATCTTCTCTGCTTCCTGGCTCACCCCCTAGCATGATATGACTGCCTTCCCAGAGGCACAAGACAACGGGCTGCCTAACTTCAGACTGGGGCCTCCAGAGCCCTGAACCAAAACAAACCTCTTTCCTTCTTCCTTCTAAATGAGTCACCTCAGCTATTCGTTGTTATAATGTGCAGTGACTGATAATAACAACTTTGCAACTTCCTATAAATCTGTATTTGTTTCAAACTTTAAAAAAATTTAAAAGGATTTGCTTTCAAAGAAAGAAAGAACTACTACTAATACTAATAATAACATGAACAAGCTTCAAAGCACAAAAGACATGTATCATAAAACTCCCATTCATGAGAAATATCTGGAAAATGGCACAATATTTAGTAAAAGAAGGCAGTAGTTATGGGCATGAGGCTAGAGGTTAGGAGTGGGCACTGACTGGCAAGGGCACGAAGGAATAAATGCTATTCTGTGAACAAAGTCTCCTAAAACTACATGTGGTGACAGCTGCACAACCAAGTAAGTTTTTCATATGACAGAGCAAGCTGCACCTTCATAAAACTAGAAAAAGGTTAACGGCGGAATCTAGGCAGTGAGTGAATGGTGTTAAATCATCATAACTGCTACATGCATGAAAACCTTCATAATGAAATGATGGAGGAAACTGAAGCTCTCATAAACTAAAGAATTAAGAATTCTTTTAAAAGTACATCCCTTGCAACTCATCATCCTGTATCCCTATACATGCTGCAGTGTAGTGGTTCACGATGTGCTGTGGATAAGGAGCCCTGTGCTCCTATACCTGATCAGAGCTGTCTGGACACTGCTACAAACAGCTAGTTATTCATTCCCTGACAGAATGGCCCTAGGTACAAGCATCTTACATGTTTTAATCACCATATGGGGAAAATCCACATTTCAACTACTTGTAATAGTAATATCAAGACTGTCAATTAAAACAAAAACAAAAAACTTTTTTAACGTAAGAATCACAAATTTTCCACAAAAAGTTTTCCATGAGATTTGAGGATTAACGCCTAAACCACTGACATATATCTTACCAGACAATCAACGAAAAATATTAAGCTTAAGCAGAAAAACAGAGATGCTGAAATTTCAAAAATCATAAAAGTAACATATTTGTAGAGATAAACCTTTTATATTTATACAATTTGCAAAGAGTTGCATATCTCAACTTCAGAGAGCAAAGCAGTTTTACACACCTTTAAGACAAAAGTATTTTTAAACTTCTATAGATGCACTATCTAAAGATGAACAGATACTGTCCTGTAATGGTTTTAAAACTTAAAACCATATCTATTTTATTCATTTGACTGTGTGGGGAAGGGAGATATGTGCACTGTGGTACCCATGCATGAACAAAGATGAGTAAGCCCTAAGTACCCTGTTCTACCACTCTGACTTACTGAGACACAGTTGCTCACTGAACCTGGAACTAAGTTGGTGGCTAACAAGTTCCAGGATGCTCCTGTCTCCACACACCAACCCCATAACCACAGCAACAGGTCACAGGCAGACATGATCAAGCTTTTTTACATGGGTGCTGAGAATTTAAACTCAGGTCTCAAGCTTCTACAACAAGCATTCTTAAACTACAAACATCTACCCAGCCTCCAATCAGCTTTTTNAAAATTGTCTATTTTACAAAGTATAATCCTTGTTACGGTCTTTCAAAAGCAGTGTCATATTCTGACATACTTAAGGAAACCAGGAATACATTAATAGGAAAATAAAAACATCAATAATCATCTGGATTAAACTGTCCATTTCTAATTTACTGCTTTTCTAATCCCAACTACAATAGTAACAGGGTGGTATTATGACTGCTTGGAGTTATTATGCTTGGANAGTAGACTGTGCATGATGAACAAGAAAAGCTAACAGAGATCTTTTCAAAGCAGACCTGTTAAAACATTTGTCCTCTGTAAGCTTTAAGACTACAGTAAGGAACAGAACACATCAGCTGAACACATCAGACTAGTGCCCCTCACCAACNGTATGGTTAAGGATTTACCTTTGTACTGGCCACGCCAACCTCAGGACCAGCATTAATATGAACCCCACAATCTGTCTCCCTTGATATGGAACTGCCGACGGTATTTGTGATCCCCACAGTTAAGGCTCCTCTCTCCTTACAGTAACGAAGAGCCATCAGGGTGTCAGCTGTCTCGCCTGTGTAAAATGGACAACAGTAACACACAGAGCAGTTTCAGAGTACGCCGTTTCTTACTGAAAACTGACTGCCCACACTTCCAATGTTATCATTTGTTTTAAATAAAGCATGAGGCATGCTCTTCCTAAATTTACAAGATATAGCCAGGCAGGGTGGCACACACCTTTAATCACAGCACTTGAGTGGAAGAGAGAGGCAAATCACTGAGTTGGAGGTCAGCCTGGTCTACTTAGTGAGTTCAGGCCAGCTAAGGCTGCACAATGAGATCCTGTCTCAAACAACAACAAAAACCATGCATTTACAAGATGTAGGCTTTCAAGTACCTCTTTTGTTTCTTATCTGAAAATTAAGCTCTTTAAGCCNTATGTAAAAATGGTGCTCATTTTTACTAAGTCATAAAGAATGAATTAGTACGATTAAAGCCAATCTATGTTTACCAGGTCATTGAAATACTAGTTTAAGTATCAGTTCTTACAAGATATGCTAGAATTATTAGGAAAATTGACTTACAATGACTTCCCCCCCACTCAGGTCTAAAATGAACATACCTGATTGACTAATAAAGAAGCAAACATCATCTCGAAAGACTGGAGTGTTTCTATCCAAGAAGTCACTAGCGAGCTCCACCATCACCGGCAACTCTGTCAGCTCCTCCAGAACCTGACGAGTCTACGAAGAAAAAGAACACAATCTGCCTTCAGACATTCTTTTTCAATGAACTTCTTTGGTCTTGATGTACAGTTTCTACTTTCCTGGTTATGAAAGTAACATACAAACTAGAGGGATAGCTCAGTG
>LZPO01097208.1:68954-80687 GCA_001675575.1 Neotoma lepida | reverse complement strand
ATGACCACTGCCTGGTTCACTCCTGTGCCTGCTCTAAAATGAGCCACAGTATAGGACAGTGTTTCCACAGGCCTTGGCGTGTGCTGTGAGGTTTTTAGGGAGTATAATGTATGTTATATTGGTAAATTGTTATATGCTGTTTGAACTCACTGAGAAACTGCCTCTGGAAGTGCGGTTGCCACACACACACCATTTCAGACCCAAGAAGGTTTGTTTTCTAAGATCTGAAGATGCCCCACCTCTTCCCAACTCCATGATAGGGAAGAGAAGAAAACAGTAGAACAACCCAAGTTAAAAAAAATAGTAATAATAAAATAATAAAAACCATTGTGTCCTTGAGAACAGCTCGAAGGAAAAATTATTTTTCCTGTAATAAAGTATCTATACTGGGGAGGAAAAGCTGAAAATTTGGNCATAGAAGCTTAGCCATGGTGAGAAAGTTCAACTGGGAACTCCAGCTGACTGCCTCAACATCCCAGGTCAGTTTCTGCTCCATCCAATTTGACAATATCATCTCTGCTGTTACTTGGAAGCCTCCACTCACTTCAGGGACTGAACTCCAACTAACTGAGTTAAGAGGCCTTCCCAGTCAGTTTCTGCTAGATGTTTGAATGCCCAATTTGATATTTTGTTCTATCAACTATGTATCCATCATTTTCTATTTATTCTTTTACTTGTGCTTGCCATATACTTAATAAACTCATCATTCAAAACCAAATGTATGGCTATAAAACAAAAAAATGGCTGGAGGCTAGGATGGAGTCATAGAAAAGCAAGTTAGGAAACTCAANATAAAAACAGACAAACTAGCATGGTGGGAGCATACCTTTAATTCCAGCACTCCAGAGGCAGAGGTAGATAGATCTCTGTGTGTCTGAGGCTAGCCTGATCTTCAAAGTGAGTTCCAAGGCATTTGAGGCTACATATCAGCCCACCCCACCTCCCAAAAGAGCAGAGAGTCTACCAGAGAGGCTAATATTGCAGATGGACATCAAGAATGACAGGCAGTTTAAGATATGGTTAGCTAAATGCCATGTTTCCTAAACTTGGTCCTAGCAAATTCCCTGATGGCTTTTAGGATAATCCTAGGAGTCCTCCAAGGTCTGAAATGTCTTATACACAGTCTGTGAGAGAGACAGAGTCTCACTATGTAAAACCAGGCAGGCCTCAAACTCGATGCTCCTACCTCAGCCTTCCCACACGTGTCATTACATCTGGATAATGCTTTAGTCTAATTTTGACAACATAAGCCATAACTAATGGAAATAGCAAGAAAACCTGGGAGATGGGGGGCGGTACTCAGGAAGACCACTGAGCACACAGGAAGACAAGTCCGGCTCTATGAATGTGACCTTTGACAAGACATTTAAACTGACAGAGCCCTGATGTCCTCGCCTTAAAAACAAGGAAGATAACTTCTATCTTGTTTATATTAGACAACTTGTATGCACGTAATCCATGTAAGAGTTTTTAAAACAGTAAATGTCTCAGAGCTGAGGGTATAGCTCAGTAGTAGACTACATGCTTAGCATATGCAAGATCCTAGTTCTGATCCCCTGGATGCACAGGACAATATAACATCGGTCTCATTCTCTCTCCTTAACAAACAAATCCTTTTCCACAAATCCTTTGAGCTCTGTTTTCTGGCCCTTCTTGAGTCTCCCTGCTCACACATAGATATGGGTTTTCACTGTCTTGCTGTCCCTCCCCTGGGTCCCCCNCTCTCTTTTCATTGTGTCCCAGACAGANCAACATCCTACTGATTTATGNATATAGCCCAGGCTCTCACTCCTTCCATACCCTGGAGACTGGCACCCAGTCTTTTAAAAACCTTCAGTTCTTTAACANAGGCACCCCACTGAGCTCTCCTCTCCACCTCCTCAGGACAGTTCCTCTCCCCCTCTTTCCTATACTTACTTTCTTCTATAACTCTTCAAATATTAGATCTGGAACACACCCTNGACTACAGAGTACTCCATAAGCAGTCCCCTGATGGTTTTCCCAGCAATGCCCTTAGCTAATGCTCTTCTAGCCAGCTGAGTGTTCCCATCTGTCATCCACTTATTTACATCTTCCAAACCCATACCTTCTTATTTCATGAGGCTCTCCATTCCAACATCCCTTTCCACAAACAGACTCATTCTTCAGATTTCCTAAATTCAATATTAAACTTTAAGCATTTTCTAGTGCTAGGATCACATTTTACTTTTCTTGGAATTGTTAATTCTATATTGACCTCCTTTACACATGATCAAAATAATTTTTTAAAGACTTATTTATTTATTATGTGTACAATGTTCTGTCTGCATGTATCCCTGCAGGCCAGAAGAGGGCGCCAGATCTCATTACAGGTGGTTGTGAGCCACCATGTGGTTGCTGGGAATTGAACTCAGGAACTCTGGAAGAACAGCCAGTGCTCTTAACCTCAGAGCCATCTCTCCTCACCCACATAAAATATTGAGGGCAAGACTACATTAGAAACTGTACTACAGTCTACTCCTATAACATGAGTTGAAGACTAAGAGTGTACGGCCGTAAGATGTCTGTAAGCTCCTCTATGTTCTAGAGACTAGTATTGCACTTTGACTTCTACCTTAAACATGGAGTAAGGTACAAACATCATGAAAGACCTCTGCAGAAGTTCATGCTTTTGCTTACTTATGAAAGAAACCCAGGGGCTACAGAGATGACTCAGTGGTTAAAAACACTTGCTGTTCTTGCAGAAGACTTGGGTTCTGTTCCCAGGACCCACATGATGGCTCACAAATATATGCAACCCCAGTTCCAGAGGATCTGATGTCCTCTTCTAACCTCCAAGAACAGCAGGCACACATACATACAGGTAGCCAAAGCTTTCATACACATAAAACAAATAAATCTGAAAGNAAAAATTGAGAAAGAAATCTAGCCTGGCTGATTCATGTAACCAGAGCAAGCAGGTAGTTTCTTTTCAGAACCCACAATGTCCAAGACATGCAAAGAAGTGTCCCTGACAGCCACAGCAGGAACCCAGGATGGGACAGTCACCCCCTTCACCATTTTTAAATATGCCAGTCAGTAGGACTATGCACATTCACACTGTTGGCCCCCATCACTACTATCCAACTCTACAACTTTTCGTCATCCCCAGGGGAAACTACCTGAGAAATCATGACTCTACCATCATCCCATCACCTGGTAACCATCAGCCCACTTCCTGTTTTCTGAGTCTGATACTGTGACTCTACCCTGAGGTGCAATCACACTTCCATGTTTGGCAATCCCAGCTGTTCCACAGATCTATATAAAGGACAATAAACTTCCCAGTTCTAATGGCACTCCTACAGAGACTGAGGTGAAGAAGTAGTAAATACCATTACCAGTATAGTCATCAAAATTGACTCTTCCTCTCATTGTGTTCACAACAGATTCTGGCTGCTCAAAAATTTCTTTCTGCATAAATGAACTGAAGTTGCCTACAAAAATAGAAATTACATAATTAAAACAACAGTAAATGTGCTAAAGAATAAGAAATTTATACACAATCAAGTCTCTCTGTCTCTTTAACATATTCTTGATAGATGAAACAAAAGGTCATGCAATAAAGAAATCAGGTTAACTTCCTAGAAGCCTGCATGAGTGTTTTATTCTACATGAAAAATGAACAAGGAAGGAAGCCACTTTTATTTACTTAATAGCTAAAATGCATAGTTACACAAAAACAGGGGCATAAGATAATTTNTGAGTCAAATTTAAGTTCAAACTCATCAAGATATCCTTTACTATGTCAACTGTAAAAATTCCCTACTTATATAAGTAAGATCAGTATGCACTTCCTAGTATGGACTATAGTGTGGCTCATGGGACTTTGCAGACAGTAGTTCTACAATATAATTCCTACTACAACCCAATCAGAAAGGAGAATAAAAATCCTAACTGTTAGTGGCAGGACACATTATGTAGGGTACACTGTTCTAAGAGCTTTATACGATCAGCCTTCTTAATCTGCAACACAACCTTAATGAGATGGGTTCTATTTTCCCCTCTTAACACATGAGAAGGCTGAAGCACAGAGAGAATACAAGAATAGTTCTGAACAGAGCATGAGCCGTATTCACCCTTAGAAGGCATCTCTAAACATGTGGTACTATCTCCTTCTTACAAAGTTAAAAACAAACCATGACTACTCTAAGACTAGCACATCATTTCTACAGAGGCATCTCTTTTCCTGGGTTGACCATCCATACATCATATGGAAGCTTTGCAAGCAGGAGGGGAAGTAGAACGCTTCCTTGCTTTAAGCATCCTAAGCCCTAACATCAAAAGATACTCACCCTTCATGATCTGCTGGAGTTCCATCTGGAGGGTTTGCACAGCTCGGCCAGGATGGTCTCTTGCAGTTCGTTTAATTCGATGGATGGAAAGACGGCCATCCACCACTGCTGCAACATCGTCATCTTCAAGAAAGATGACACGATTGGTGTGCTCTATCACAGCACTACAAAATAGTCAAGGAGATGTTATCATCAATAACCAAGGATCACTCTCACCAGGAAAGCTATCATTAGAACACCCAGACCAAGCTCAAACACCAAGTCTCATCTTACACCACATGTTAAATGCCAATGTTTTCACTTCCTTCAGGGCCATATTGAGGATGTGGTCATTGTGGGAAAAAAAATAATAATAAAGTAGACCTCTGCACAGCAACCTAACCAATTAGAAAAATCAGAAGGCATGGCTAGTTCCACCTCATTCCAGCTCTCACCAAAGCCTGTCATTTTAACCCCTATTTTTGAACAGTTTCATGTCACTGTTACTGATAAACACAAGCTGCCACCAGCTCTTTGGCTGGCTTCTGCAACACCCTCCTAACTACTCACTCTTACCTCTCTACCTGTTACCTCTCTACCTGTTCTCCTTTTCAGTTCAAGTCAACATCAAAAGGTAATGCTAATCAAAAATTTTCCTTCACCCAACAAATCACTTTTGAGCTNCTGCTGGCTCTCAGGAAAAGTTCAAATTGCCTCAAATGTCCCATCAAGCATCCTCTCATTCTATTCAAGCTGTTTAATGCCCTTCCAACTCTCACAGGTGAGTCACCCAGACAGAGTGAATGTTCTTCCCCAGCCCCTTCATCTAATTAGCTCCTGACNATCCCTTAGCTCAGTTTGAGCTTCATTCCCTTAAAAAAGATCATGAGGGGTTAAATGATCTTAAGCAAGTGTTATCTCCTCCGTTATGGCAGAGCAAATAGTATTTTTATCTCACCGTGCTCCTGAGGCTAGCACATGGTGTTACTCAATAAGCATTAAGAAAGAATCAAAAGCTGACATGCTCCTGCAGTTTCTAGTCTAGGTCATGACTATCAACTCTCTGTAGCAAACCCACTTAATGACAGCAAAGACAAATTTGCAAAATCTAGAAAACAGTAAAGTGTGTTTCTCACTCAGATAATACAATCCTGGAAGTTCTAAGTGGTCCCATTTTCTCATTCTTATTTCCTCTTATTTTCAGTCCCAGTGAATGAATCAAGTATTTGGGAGGTTCCCTTTTATCCCCACTCCTACAGTACCCGAATTACCAATGCCTCTAAATATTCCACTGCGTTTCCTTTAAAATTTCAGTCTTCCTTTGTAAAAGGATTATGCCGTAAGTCAACTCTAAAATGTAAAAGCTAAATGTCCACTTGGGACCTAAACTACAGTATCTCAGCAACTCTAACTCTAACTGCTAGAAAGGCAATCCCTCCTCCCTGTAATACTTGGGTACACCTCCTGGAAATAAAACAAAACAAAGAAACAAACACTCCAAAGTAAATACATTACAATAGGTCTCTAAGAATGTACATGCTTTGGTAAAGTGACCAACATGCTTTGAAGCGGGAGAAAAAGTGTTCTTACTGTCCCATGTCTAACGAGCTGACCTCTAATTTCTCAATGAAGAAAGTTCTGGAGCTAAGGTAGCATTAGTAGTAGACTGCTTGCTTGGCATCCAGGAGTCAGAGCTTCTGTTCTCAGAACCTAGACTTTTGCAAATACATTCACGGTATGGGAAGTTTTCCTAAAGACTGTCTTCACTCAATGAAGGAAGCTCACCTTGCATCAGAAGCAAAGTAATATTCAACTGCCTTTTCCTCAACAGGGAAAAGGCATGTCGTGCTGTCCACACGGGAGAGATTGCAGCTTCCTTTCTTGTCTTTGCCTAGAGCAGAGGTAACATAAAATCAGCAAGCAAAGAAAATCATGCTACAATTTAGAAATAGGCATAACTGTTCATAAAGTCAACAACAAAAAGAAAAAAGAGCAACACAAACAAATTCAGCAGTTCTCAAATTTGAGGTAGCTCACTGGATTTCCATGCAAAAAGCCAGTAAGAAAAGACAGAAAGTGCAGTGAAACAGCAACTACAAAGACTGTATGGCAGACAACAGTGTTGCACTGTAAACTCTAGAATGCCATTTCTTTTCAGGTAGAAAAGAATTCATTAATAATAATTTATTAATAATAACTTTTAAAAATCTAGAGGCTGTAAGGCTAGAAAAATGGCTCAGAGATTGTGGTGGTTTGAACAGGGATGGTACCCACAGACTCATGGGTTTGAATGCTTGGTCCTTAGAGGGCACTAATAGGAGGTGTGGCCTTGTTGGAGTAGGTGTGGCTTTGTTGGTGGAAGTGAGTCACTAGGTTGGTGGGCTTTGATGTCTCAGAAGCTCAAGCCAATTCTCTGCCTGTGATCCAAATGTAGAACTCTCAGCTCCTTCTCTAACACCATGTCTGCCTACATGCTACCATGGTCCCTGTTATGATGACAATGCACTAATGCTCTGAAACTGTAAGTCAGCTCCAATGAAATGTTTTCCTTTATAAGAGTTGCTGTGGTCATTGTCTGTCTTCACAGCAATAAAACCCTAACTAAGACAAANATAAAGAGCACTCATTCCTACTGCAAAAGGACCCAAGTTTGGCTCACAGCACCCATATGGTGGCTCACATCTATCCATAACTCCAATTCCAAGGGATCAGACTCCCTCTTCTGCCTCCCTGGGAACCAGGTACACTTGTGATACACATACATACATGCAGGCAAAACATTCATACATATAAAACAAAATGTTTACATTTAAAAAAAACTAAAAAACATAATCAGTATGGTGCAATGAAAAGTAAAGACAAACTAGTGCCAAGTTAATTTTTTTAATAAAATCTCTTGAGATTTTAACAGCAAGTAAGCACAGTAAATCAGGCCTAGAATTGCTGTGGGATATCTTTCTGTATGTTGTGAATATGTGTTGCTCTGATTGGTTGATAAATAAAGGTGTCTGACCAATGGTGAGGCAGAATAAGGTTAGGTGGGACATTCAAACTGAAGAGGCAAAAGAAGAAAGGAGAGTGAGAGGAGACGCCAGCCCGCTGCCCAAGGAGCAACAAGATGCCAGCAGACCAGTAACGCCAACAGCAACGTGGCAACATATAGATTAATGGAAATGGGTTGAGTTAAGCTATAAGAGCTAGCTAGCAAGAAGCCCGACCTATAGGCCATACAGTTTGTAAATACTATAAGCCTCTGTGTGTTTACTTGGGACCAAGAGGCTGCAGGACATGGGCCAGGCAGGACCGGAGAAACTTCCAGCTCAATTAAATCAAAGCAAAGGGGGCTGATGAGATGGCTCAGCAGGTAAAGGCACTAGCTACTAAGCCTGATGACCTGAGTTCAATGCCCAGGTCCCACATGGTGGAAGGAGAGAACTCCCACAATCTATCCTCTGACTGCCACACACATGCTGTGGTAGGTGCACAGCATCTATACACATACACGAATAAATAAAGGTAATTACAAAGCAAAGCACATGCCACTTTCACCATGACATGCCAATATGGCACCTAATCCTAGTCAACAGGAACTGCTATAAGCCAAGAATCTCTCCTGTCTCAATAGTGCATTTTCAGTATCTTTTTAATCCTGGTACTTAATCCATCAGTAATAATTGCTTTTCTTTTTCTTTTTTACTAATTCACAGTTGGCATAGAAATGAGGAAGGATGCTGGTATGACAAATTCTCTAAGTTAAAGCCATGCTTGTAGTCCTAGTAATTGGGAGGTCAGAAGCAGGAAGATTAGCTCAAAGCCAGTTTCAGCTACACAGTTTAAGGCCAAACTGGGCTACTAGGAACACCTATGTCCTTTCTCCAAAGCCAGAGTAGAGCTTCATAAACCAAGGGCAGAATAGCCATAGAATACCACAAGTTACTTGTAAAAATTCATATCTTATCCTCTAAAATATATGTATAATGACTAGATAATTATTCTTACAAATATATATCCAAAGTTCTACCCGTGGTTATTGGAATGATTTAAGCATGAAACCAAAATAGTACTTCCCAGCCAAACTCAAAAGCAGAGAAGATAGTCAAACTTCAAAACATAAGTATGCATTGACATACTATCAAAAGGTAGCAATTGCTCACAAANGCATAGATCCAAGGGACTCCATTGCAGTGCTAATTTACAGCTACTTGCCTTTGGCAAAAATCTTAAAACTGTCCATCAAAAAGAGAATTTTAAACCAAGGAGCCTAGTGACATATAACTTTTATCCAGCACTCAAGTTGGAAGAAAGTAGCAAATTTCTGTTGAGTTCAAGGCCAGCCTGTCCTATATGGCAAGTTCTAGGCCAGTCAGAGTTATATAGTGGGATGCTAGAGAGATGTCCCATTGGTTAACAGAACTGGCTACTCTTCCAGAGGACCTGGGTTGGATTCCCAACATCCACATGGTAGCTCACAACCATCTGTAACTCTAGAGCCAGGGAATCCAATATCCTCTTCGGGCCTCTGTGGGTACAGCATGCGCGTGGTACATAGACATATGTGCAGGCAAACACTCATACACACACAAAAAAATAAAACCTCAAAAAACTTTTAGTAATTCTTAAAAAAAACACACACTGAATTGTTTGTTGCTAAAAAGATTAATGTCACATGTGCATGCCTCTAATCCTAGTACTCTGGAAGTTGAGTCAGGGAATCAACAGAGGAGCTGAGGATACAAGCTAGTGGTAGAACACTTGCCTAGTGTGTATAAGGCTCTGGGTTTGAATGCTACCCCAAGACCAAGAAATAATAATAAACCCCCAAACATAAATACTAAAATATGACTCCAAATTAAAATAAAACCAATCAAAATCTAAGAGTAAAAAGTCATGCACTAAATAAAGCCCATTTAAACCTAGTTTAGTTCAAAGTGAGGCTAAACCACTCAAGAAACAGCCACTTAGATCAGTGTGTCTTCTCTAACCACAGCATGCATCCGTATGATTTTCAAATAGGAGAGGAAAAAAGGCCTGAGTTTGAAATAGTCCTCAAACCTCTCATTTAAACAAAACAGTTATTAAACAATGCAACTTTCAAAATGGCAAAAGCAAACAGACAAAATATATTCTGCAAATTAGGAAAATGTCAAAACATTTCCCCATAAAATAAGCATTTTTAGAGCCTCAGTTCACTTCAAAAACAAAGAATTAGTAAGTGAAGGGAAGCAGGTGAAATCCCCCCATCCATGCAGAGTGCATTCCCACCTCTTTCTGCCTGTGATCCCCACCATGTGAATTTTGATCCAATCTGAGTCCTAGCTAAGGATGCACAACAGAGAAAAATTCTTCTTGTCAGAGTGTTCACAACAAGCTTTCTTATGTCTAGACAGAACTATGTAATTGTATGCACATGTACACACAGATCTGACCAAACAGCATTTACCGCAGCATATGGAACAGGGTTCTCAGAGCTGCACTGTCTTACAATGTAATACAACAGCTTACCTGTTCTGTACAGAATCGGAATGTGATCCGTAGAAAGCTTATGTTCACTCCGCACACCAATCAAGAGGGGGCTACCTCGCCTGAAATGAAAGATAAGTCATAATCAAACTTTTTTCATAAATAATGCACTAACAATATAAAATTTAAGTATGAATTCAAAATTCGTTTTAATTTGAAACGTAATGCTCTTCAAATAATTTAGTTTAGAAATGATCATTAAGTTCTTAGAGCAGTAAGAATATTTAAGGTCTGCTACAGAAGGATATCTTTAATCTGAAGGCAGGATGCCTGAAGATATATTGGTGTCTGTGTACAATTGAATGGAAAGTTCCACTTCACATTAAAGGAACAATTTAAAATACAGTGCTATAAAATGTGAGCTACATATATGTATATACATTATACATAATATATATTTTCATATATCATATATAAATGTTTATAACAATACATTATAAAAAATGAATTGAAGTATAACAAAATAACTATATTGGAAAACTGAGTCCCTAAGGCCACACCTGTATACTTCAACTGGCAAATTACAATTGTATTCAAGTTTACTGAGACAGTGAGGCCCTTCTTCTGCAGTTGCTTCATGCTTGACAGCATCTGAGTGCTGGCAGGGAGGCCATGTGTCCCAACAAACTCAACTATTTCTTATCTGACCCATTTTGGAAAAAGAAATTGCCAGCTCTGCTAACAGACCTTAATGTTCTCACTGCTCTAAGAACTTCACCACCATTTCTAAAGATACTTAGCAAAAATCTAGAAAAACCAGTGGTGGTACAATTACTTAGGAATCTGGCACATGCTTCCAAAAGATATGGAGAAAGTTAATGCTTTGGAGCTGAAGTTAAAGAATATTCCACATCCAAATTCATAAAGAGCCATGGTGCTCACCAAAGACAAATCACAATGCCAAAATGTATTTGCTTTACACTAAGAGATTCTGTTAAAGAGCGATACAAGGAGTGTAGAGAAATAAACACAGCCAGAGCTCCAAGGAAACAGTAAACGGCCATTCACAGGCTACTGAGAATTATCCTGGAACCGGAATGTGTCAGAGTGCACGTCACTGTTAGTCTTCAATCTACTGTACCTTGTGCCAACTGCTTGCCCAGGAAAATGAACACTTTTAAACACAAGTGCAAAAGCACCTTCCTATGGAGGAAAAGGAGACATCAGCAGTGGGTCTTGGTGATAATTATCACACAAAAACATTTAAAACATACTGGCTTCTGCATGGACACTTCTTGTTCACACTAGTGCTCTTTTGAACTAGTTTTTGTTTGTTTGTTTTGTTTTGTTTTTTGAGGCAGGGTTTCTCTGTTTAACTTTGGAGCCTGTCCTGGAACTCCCTCTGTAGACCAGGCTGGCCTCAAACTCACAGAGATCCTCCTGCCTTTGCCTCCCAAGTGCTGGGCTTAAAGGCGTGTGCCACCACTGCCCGCCCGGCTTTGAACTAGTTTTTTTAACAAGTCTCCATTTTAGATGTCACAGCAAGGTCTCCCTAACATCTAAGCCCACATTTTAGGTAGATATTGTCTCCTGAGCTCTGATGTGAACAAACTAACTTTTATCACCAAGCTTACTTTCAAATACTGCTTCTAAAGGCAGACCAACTGGAAGGTTACCTGTGTGCATAGTACATTTCTCAACAGACATATATCTCTCAGACTACTAATTTGTTCAGGGAGGACAGAGTTAGCAAAGATTCCCAAGCTCCACAACCAAAATCCATCCTTGGCCCTCATCATCACGTTCCACTACTAACCTCCACTCTATTTGCCCTCAGTCCTGGACTTAACAAATATACACAATCCTAATTATCAAATGGGATGGAGAAGCCAGGTAGTGGTAGCACATGCCTTTAATCCCAGCACTCAGGAGGCAGAGACAAGTAGATCTCTGTGAGTTCCAGGCCAGCCTGGTCTACAAA
>LZPO01097208.1:52363-68059 GCA_001675575.1 Neotoma lepida | reverse complement strand
AAAAAAGTGAATCAGCATAGTTCCTGCTCATCAAGCCTCAATTTTAAAAGCTACTTGAAATTAACATTAGCATAATTACTTTATTTTGCATTATGTATATATTGGACATGCACGTTACTCTGTGTGTGGACACACATGGTTGTGGTTATAGATGTGGGTGTGCAGGCACATAATGTGAGTATAGGT
Organism: Neotoma lepida; assembly: GCA_001675575.1. Taxonomy (NCBI): domain Eukaryota; kingdom Metazoa; phylum Chordata; class Mammalia; order Rodentia; family Cricetidae; genus Neotoma; species Neotoma lepida. The sequence goes on along the minus strand of LZPO01097208.1, from coordinate 67,873 downwards.
GACGGCCAGAGGTTTGATGCTGGCTGTCTTACTCAATTGCTCTGTGCCTCCTATACTAAGGAAGGTTCTCACTTGACAGCTAGTACAGCCAATCAGACAGCTTGCTCCAGAATCCAGTCCCACCTCCTGGGAGCTGGAACTACAAAGAGGCTTCCCTCTCCACTCAGCATTTATGTGGGTGCTGGGAATCCAAACTCTGGTCCTCAAACTTGCATGCAAGTGCTTTACTGCTGAGTCATTGTCTCAATCCTGACGTAATAATCTTAAAAAGTATGGTTTAATACCAATTGTTGGATAACTCTCTCCACCAAGGTAGTAAAACTGACGTCCTGACTTTCCCAGTTGTCATACATGTACTTGACAAGCTTAGCAATGGTTTCTGTGTCTGTCTCAGATTCAAAGTCATAGCCTTTGCTTTCCTGCAAGGAGAGAAAGAAAACAGACATTTAATTTAAATAAATACAATGTTCTCAGATTCAAAGTCATAGCCTTTGCTTTCCTGCAAGGAGAGAGAAAGAAAACAGACATTTAATTTAAATAAATACAATGTTCAAATAGTTTTTAACTTAATGGTTCCTTCATGTTAATCTTTTAAAAATTTTTACTAGATTCATTTTATGTGTGGATGTTTTGCCTACATATATGTCTGTGCATGTATGTGATTGGTGACCTTGGCGGTCAGAAGAGGGCGTCAGATCCCCTGAAACTGGAGCTACAGACAGTTGTTAAACACCACGTGGATGATAGGAATCAAATCCAGTCTTCTGCAAGAGCAACAAGTGCTCTTTTGTTGTTGTTGATGTTGTTATTTTTGTTTTTTTTCAAGACAGGGTTTCTCTATGTAGGTTTAGAGCCTGTTCTGGAACTCGCTCTGTAAACCAGGCTGGCTTCGAACTCACAGAGATCCGCCCGCCTCTGTCTCCCAAGTGCTGGGATTAAAGGTGTGCGCCATCACCCGGCCACAAGCGTTCTTAACTACTGGGCCATCTCTCTGGCCCCCATGCAAATGTTTTCTAGAATTTTTCTCTCAAAAAACAAATGAATTTCTAATTGTGTGTGTACACATATATATGTGTGTTCATGTATAGTATGTGAATACAGGCATAAGTGTGTGTCACACACAATATGTGTTTGAGGTTAGAGGACAACTTTGAGGAATCAGTTTTCTCTTTCCACCATGTAGGTTTTAGGTAATGAACTCAATGTTGTCAGGTTTCAGTGGCAAACACTTTACCCACTGAGCCATCTCACCAGCCCCTAAAATCTTACTAATTACTAACTTTTTTTGGATGTCATACTGAATTTACACAAAATTTAAATTAAAATTAATTTAGTTAGTTAAAATTAATTTATAATAATAAATTTAATAAATGATTCAATTAATACAAGATTAATTTTAATCAAAATTAAAGTCTGATTATAGAGAAACAAAATAATGTTATTGAGTACAACTCAATCCACTTAACACATATACCTCATATGAATTAAATCATAAATAATTAAAATAGTGGAATGTATAATATTCAAAATACTAGTTTCATAATGAGTAATAGTTCTTTGGTGATCCTCAACTGTCCAATAAAGAGCCATTGGTTATACATGGCTATTTAAACTTAAATTTAAAATCCAGTTTCTCTGTCACAGAAGTTCAGGAGTCCCATATGCACAGCTCCACTATGCTAGATATGATAGTTCCCGTCACTGCGGACACTCAACAGATGCCCTCAAATGCCCCACAAGAAATCAGAACTGCTCCACTGTCGACAAAGAGAAATACAATAAGCCACACACCCTGGCATTATCTGGGGAATTACTTGAGCAGTCTAAATAATGTTGCACATCTGACTCTCAGAAGTATTCTCAACAATGGTGTCTTCTGGAGTCACTTTACTTACCAAAAACTTTTTCAAGTCTTTGTAGTTGGTGATGATTCCATTATGAATAACAATAAATTCTAGAAAAGATAAAAGTATTGACAAAATATAAGGTCTGATAAATGCTATGAATAGCTACGACTGTGGATAGATTTTCCTTTAGATTTTCTTTTTTTGTTTTTTTGTTTTTGGCAGTGGTGCTGGTGTTTGAATCCAGGACCTTCTACATGTCAGGCAAGCACTCTGCCACTAAACTACCTCCTAGCCCTGCTGTTTCATATTTTTGAAACAAGGTCTCACTATGTAGCACAGGCTAGCTTTGAACTAGTGGAAATCGTCCAGCTTCTGTCACCCAAGTGCTAGGGTTACGGGCATGTCCCACCACATCTGGTCTATGAATAGATTCTTCTCAAGTCAAAAAGTCTCCAAAAAAAAAAAAAAGTTAGTATACTAGTGGGTGCCCTCCAGTGTCGTGTGCTTCTTACTGTGGCTTGCCATGGAGCAACTCAAGAGCATTGCTTCTGTGCTGATGCACACAGCGTTGGCGGGCATGTGCATGAGGAAATATCCCGGGTCTGATTTCTGCTGCACTAAGCACCTCACCTACCACCAGGAAAAGGAAGGAGCAGAGAAAGACTCTCGTGCCTGCTTCCTCACTTACAGAANGCTACTCTAGTTACCACACTCAGTCTCTGTTCATTTATTCTTTGCTCAAATTTAAACAGAAGTCTTTTAAAACTAAAACAATCGAAGTGACACTAAATAAAGTTTAAGAACTAATAACTGTATAGTTACCAAGTTCTATAAATTGATTTGTGTAAGGTCCAGATGACTCCTAGAAAGTCATATGAAAGTATCAAAGTAACATTCCAAGAGCAAATAAATATAATCCTCAGATATCAATTTCATCTCTTTTTATTAAATGACTGAAAAATGTTAAAAATAGGTAACCAAGAGTTTATAGTATTTTGTGCAGCCATGACAGCATCCATACAGTGTGGCTTTAAATTTACAAATCAAAAGAATAATTACGGCTAGAGAGATGGCTCAGGGGTGAAGAGCACTGGCTGCTCTTCCAGAGGTCCTGAGTTCAATTCCCAGCACCCACATGGTGGCTCATAACGATCTATAATGAGATCTGATGACCTCTTCCGGCATGCTAGTAGACATGCAGAACACTCATACATCAAATACAATAAAAAATTTTTTAAAAAGAGAATAATTATGGCTGGATATGGTGACACACGCCTGCAATCTCAGCACTCAGAAGGCAGGAGCAGGAGGATTTCAGAGTTCGAGGTCAGTCTGGCCTATATAGTGAGTTCCAGGCCAGCCAGGGCCTCATAGTGAGACCCTGTCAAAGCAACAACAAAAAAGAGTAATTATTACTAAATACAATGGTTTTGTTGCCCTGGCTGGCCTGAACTCTTAGACTTAAGCATTCCTCCTGCCTCAGCCTTCTGTGTAACCAGAACAGGCATGTCACCACACCTAATGCAAATCTAGTTTTATATTATAGTATTCAAAATGTTCTCAGTAACCTAAAGATCTCACATTTGTCTCAAAAAAAGAAAGTAATCAAGACTACTGAGCCTACTGGGATCATTTCAAAAAGAAACAGGAACCAACTCGAATAAGCTCCCAGTGGGGCAAAACAGGAAAAGTGCTGTAGCAATACAGAGGACTACCTCAGTATATTGAAATCAATCAAGTATCTACCACAAACTGCTTGGAGGTGCCTCAGTAATGCAGCACGTAGCACTTCAGTCTCTATGAACTATTTGGGGAGAGGAGAAGAGGAGCAAGAAGGGGTAAAGATGGAGTGCAGTGTGGGACATGTAATGACATATGTATCACTGTCATAAGGAAACCCATTTTTGGTGTACTAACTCAAAAATCAACTTTAAAGATACTCAAAATAATTATCATGAGTTTATAATAATGAAAAAAAAAGAACCACTGCTCAGGATAGCATTAGAATCACTTAACGTTTAAAAAACGGTAAATAAAATAATCAAGCATCCCCCTGCCTTTCCTATATAAGCTATACCTCAGGATGACCACGCAGGTGATGGAAACTTCTCCTTAGAGACATACTTAAACACAAGCTGAAAGAGGATTTGAGGCACTAGACTACTGGCATTTGACAATCCCTATAATCTCTGCCGTAATCACCAATGCCTACCAGGACAAACACTGTGAACCTCTAGGTAGAAATACTTGGAGCTGCAGATACATCTCATGGTAGAGACTTGCCTAGCATCAACGCACCCTGAGTTGAATGCCCAGGGCTGGAAAAATAAAAATAAAATAACAGGTCTGTTTTGCAGGGCATGATGGCACACAACTATAATCTCAGTTCTTGGGAGGCAAGGAAAGGAGGATCAACACAAGTTCAAGGCCAGCCAGATCTACAGAGTGAGACCATTTTAAAATACAAACAAACAAAAAAATTGAATGGGGAAACATTAAATAACATAACAGGAGTAGATACAATTAGCAACCCCTAGACTACAGGAAACTAACAGATAAACAACACTAAATTACAAGAGAAAGAGAGAAAAAAAACTGGCATATTGAAGAGTTACCAATTTTTATTATTAGAAGCCAAAAATAACCTATACATTGAGGATTGTTGAAATTTGGTGATGGGATCAAGTTTTGCACATTCTCTGAATATGTCTTGAAATTTCCAGATGAGAATCTAACAAAAATAACAACATAAGCACCTTGATTCTCCTCCCATTACTGGCCCACTAAAATCATTTCAAAGTACACACAAGCTATTCATACCATTATTTTTATCAGAGCGTTGGGGGTGACTATTAACAGGATTAGGTTCTCCATGTGTTGCCCAACGGGTATGAGCTATTCCAAGATGTACATCAAATTCTATATCCAAGTCCATATCTTGTTGTTCTGCAGAAGATAAAATTTAAAACACTAGTATTTGATAATGCTATAGATGTAAGTTATATTAAGTACAACTACGCCAGCCCCCCCATTCACAAGGTTTATGTTTGAAGATACTCAGTGGATACCTGAAACTGCAGACGGTACAGAACTCTACATACAGCATGTGTTTTCCTACACAATGTCATTATGTTTTCTACCTTAATGAGCCCATAACTGTGGCCTCTGGCCGTAGCATTTTCTGTGTGAGATGTGACAGCAGAACTAGCACCAATTTGTTTTTTCTTCTCAATTTTAGATAGACGGTTCATCCTTAGCATACCTCTTAGCAGACTCAGCATTTGATTTTCCTTCTTCCCTTGTTAAGTAAGAACTTTCACCCTCTCCCTTCACAAGAAGCACCTTCTGGCTTCTCTTGCAGATCAGCAAACCAGCATCAGCATCTTGCATTTGGGGTCATTATCAAGCAAAGTAAAAACCACGCCAAGTGGAGACATATGAGCAGGCTACCTATGTGAAGCCCATCCTTAGGATGGCGTTTCTCAAGCTTCTCCACTTAGAGGTTGGAGCTTCCCCTAAAACCACTGCACCTAATTTCCTTCCTGGTTGCTATGATCATTTTTGAAGCTCAGGGACAATTTAAACCCAAGCAGTTAACAAAATTACTTTTCTTCCTTCTCTTCAACTTCTAAGTCTTCCTCAAAATGGGTCCCAAAATAGGGGAGAATGGGAAAAATCAAACTAAATACATTACTGTGAACTTCTTCATCCAGTGCCTTAACTTTTCCTTTCTTCTTAATGAGCTGGATTTTGCAGGCATTGGCTTCCCAGTCTTTGTCGTTCCCTCCATCAAGTCCCACACCTAAATTAGCAAGAGGAAGGCAAGAAAGCAAGACTTAGAAACTGGTTGTTAAGAGTACCAATGAGGCAAATAATAATAATAATAGGAAATTATATATTCATTTAATTAATTCATTTACTAAGTAGATTTTCTGAAAATCTATTATGTGTTGAGATATTAACAGCTGTTTTAAAACAAAACATGAAAATAAGGCCGGAGGGCAGCTCAGTGGTAAAGAGCTTATTTGGCATGCACGGGGCTTTGGGTTCAAAGCCAGCATCAGAAAAGAGGGTAAGAGAAAGGAGGTCAGGAAAGGGGTTAGGAGAGCTCAATTCTTGTCTAACAGTCTGTTCAGAAAAAGAATAACGATAATCAAAATTATTACTTATACAAACAATTGCTGCCAGGCAGTGGTGGTGCACGCCTTTAATCCCAGCACTTGGGAGGCAGAGGCAGGTGGATCTCTGTGAGTTCAAGGCCAGCCTAGTCTACAGAGTGAGTTCAGGACAGTCAGGGTTACACAGAGAAAACTTGTGCCAAAAAATCAAAAACAAACAAACAACAAACACAAAAACAAAAACAAGCAATTGCTATATAAATTATAAACTGTGAAAAAGTGCCATAGGCACAATGGAGAATGCAGAAGAAAGGCACTCACCTCTGAAGGGGAAAACAAGTGATAGTCAGGAAAGCATCTCTTGAAATTTTACTTAAGTTACTAAGGAACTTGAAAAACATCCTTAGACAGACCCTGAAGCCTAAGGAAATAAGCAAGAACACTTAGCAGATGCTCTGAAAATGGCACAGAGAGGAGGATGGGCTGGTGCGAGAGAAAGAGGACGTTACAGCTGCAACAAAGCAAAAATGGAGAAGGAAGGCGGCCTGATTTCAGCAGGCGACGGAGGTGAGTGGGAGGGACACAAGGGCCTGGACGGGAAGGCGGCCTGATTTCAGCAGGCGACAGAGGTGAGTGGGAGGGACACAAGGGCCTGGACGGGAAGGCGGCCTGATTTCAGCAGGCGACGGAGGTGAGTGGGAGGGACACAAGGGCCTGGACGGGAAGGCGGCCTGATTTCAGCAGGTGATGGAGGTGAGTGGGAGGGACACAAGGGCCTGGACGGGAAGGCGGCCTGATTTCAGCAGGTGACGGAGGTGAGTGGGAGGGACACAAGGGCCTGGACGGGGTTTGAGAAGGCAGTAGACAAGGTTCTCCCCTGGGTTCAAAGGATCTCTAGAATGATTACTGACAGAAGGGACGTAGAACAGAATGAGGTATGAGGACCTCATTGGATGAGGACCACAGTGTTCATTGCAATTATGAACCTGCAAAGTGCATTATACTGTGGTCTACCCAGAAGATACTTCTAGAAGGCTGCAACTTAGGTCTGCAACTTAGGAAGCCAAGTGTGGTAGGACATACCTGTAATCCTAGCACTCCACAGACTGAGGCAGGAGGATGGTAAGTTTGAGGCCAGTGTGGTCTACAAAGAAGACTGTCTCAAAACTTAAAATACATGGATTGTAAATTACAATGTACAGGGCTGATGAAGTCATCTCACCATGAAAATACAAAGACAAGTGGGGTAAGGAAACAATCTCAGTGGCTGGGAGTAGTGGTCATGCCTGTAATCTCAGCACTTGGGAGAAAAGGTCTGTCTGGGCTATAGAGCAGGACCTAATCTCAAATAAATAAGTAAAAAATGAAAAAAAAATCTTAAAGAGCATTCCTATTCAAGTAATAAACATAAGAAAAGGAGCCTCCAAAGCTGACAGAAAACATAATCAACATCCATATGAGAAGATACGTTGTTGGAAAAGCTAAAAATGGAGAATCTGAACAACAAAGGAACAGGACTGGGTATTACTCAGCACTCCCATAGCATTTGTGACCTTGGCTTCCACTCCTAGTACCACTAAAAGAGGAAATGAGAAACCAACACTGATATCCTTAGAAAGACTTTCAAGGTTGGCCCTTGATTGGCATCTAGGATCTTAGATTTCAGGGGGATTCCTACCACCTCAAAGGGGTGAGTGTATTTCCTGTGCCTAGACTGTTCATGAAAACACTGTGTCCCTCTGGGACGGACTGCTGCTAGGTGCTAGGCAAACGGTGCTCTGGGCCCTGAGTCATCAGGGGCTTACCTAGTAGACAACATCCACATGTACTATCACACCCTGCTGCTAGGAAAATTAAGTCTATCCTGTTCAAAGGCCTCTTGGAAGCTGGAGACTGCTTTCCTGCAGACTTCATCTTACACCCATTCCCGTTCCTGGTTTTGCTCTGGATTCTTCTGCTGTAGTGAATCACAGAGCTATGCACTCAACTCTTTGCTGACACTCATGAGTCACTCTAGGAACCACGGAATGGGAGCTCCAGTGGATCTTAATGCAGGAAGCTAACGTCAAACTGACCCTGCCAGAAAGTAATTTTTACTTGGCTTGCCATTTAGATAAAACAGAAGAATCGTGGCTTAGGATATCACTCAGTAGTAGTGCTTACCTAGCATGTACAAGACCCTAAAGTTCAATCTCCAGCAAAAAAAAGAAAAAAAATTTTTTTCATGTTTAAATGACATAGCATGAGTCCATGGAGAGAAAAAGAAACGAAAGAAAAATGGATTTATAAGGGCTGGAGAGATGGCTCAGAGGTTAAGCACTGTTCTTGCAGAAACCTGAGTTCTTCCCGTCCATGTCAAGCAGCTCACAACCACATATAATTCTAGCACCTGCACTCATGTACACACAAACACAAAATTAAAAAGAACAATTTATAGGGTAAGGTGTTCTAGAACTTGTTCCCATAAAAAATCCTATGACTTATGTTTTTATAGTCAACTTTTGTTTTGTTTTTTGAGACAAAGTCTCCTGGCAGGCTGGCCTCAAACTTAATATGTATCTAAGGATGACTTTGAACTTATCTTCCTGCCTCTACCTGCTCAGTGCCGGGATTACAGGCAGGAACTTCAAACCCAGTTTGTATGGTGTAGGGATGAACCTAAGGCTTCAAGTATGCTAACAACTAAGCCACACTCCCAGCTCTATGGTAACTTCTTCATAAAGGAAATTACTGAGAAGCAATATCCACACAAATAATAATACTGCTGAAATGACATAAGGAAACCCTTTTAAACATGATGAAAGGTAAAACTTCTTCAGACTTGGATTTATAAAACAACAGAGCAAACACAGAGTTAAGCCTCCTAAAAATAATAAAAATACTATTTAGATTCAAGAATCAATGTAAACCCCATAGTTTATTTTTAAAGAAAATACCAGCAGAATCATATCCTCTGTACTCCAATCTCTGAAGGCCTTTGATTAGGGTCTCCAAGATTTCTCGTCTTGTTCGGGGAACATGGTAATTTAAATAGGCAAATATACCTGCAAAAAATAAATAAATATTTAATGGACAACTCCAATGAATCAAATCTGATATAATTATGTTTAGGCTATGCAAAACTATAAAGCTAGATTTCTTTTTTAGAGAAGAAATAAACCCTCATCTCAAATTATTTAGAGCCCATGGAACTTTTTCAAAGGGATCGTCTTGTAAACATAACAGATTAACAAAAATATGTCAAAATAAGTGTCTAGTTATTTTCAACAAAGCTTATAAAGTTAATCATTTATTTCCTTAACTGCTACTTTGCCAACTAAAATTTATTTTTTAAAAATTAAACAAATTTGTGGGCTATATCCTATATGCTATTACATTAAACACACTCACACCTTCTAATAAGTATTTTAAATTACAAATAGTTCCTATAACTATATAGCTAAAATGACTATCCATTCTATTATCAATAATGTTTAGGGATAAAACTGTGTTTAAAAATTTTGTTTTAGTTTGGTTTTTCGAGACAGGGTTTCTCTGTGCATCATAGGCTGTCCTGGAACTTGCTCTGTAGACCAGGCTGGCCTTAAACCTATCTCTGCCTCCCTAGTGCTGGGATTAAAGGCATGCACCACCACTGCCCGGAGACAATTTAATTTTTTTCCCCAGAGCTGGAGACCACATTTGAGTCAAGTGTTCTATCATTCAACTACAACTCAACACAATAATTTAATAAAAAAAATCTGACCTAAATACATAACTGCTTTAAAATGGCTTGAATCAGGTTCAGGTACCATTGTGAAGAGGAAAGACTATAGAGCCATAGTAGAGGAGGACCAGAGCAAAACAGTGTCTTCAGAACATGACAGGACTGCTGAACTCACAATAATGTGGCTGCCTGTTCTAACACAGAGTGAGAGGGGTTCATGAGCCCCCATCCCTAACTGAAGAGCTATGGACAGTTGAGCTATGGCTTCTGAGAGAGAGAGAGAGAGAGAGTCAGATGTCTTTACGGTGTAGCTCCTGATAGGTCTTAGTACCCTTCTGCATCCCTAACGTCCTTCTTTCCCCTGCCCCCTCCTCTATTCTGTGGTTCTACAAAGGTGACATTGATTTTCGTACATAAGTGAGAACATGCATTTGCCACTCTGTGTCTGGCTGGTTTCTCTCAACACAATGCCCTGCAGTTTTTCACCCACGTTCCTGCAAACGACAGCGTTTCACTGTTTCATGACTGAGCAGTGTTCTATCGTTACAAAAACACACTTTCCTTATCCATTCGCCAGTTAAAGGCATGATTTGTATTTTGTAANGTGTTGCAATAAATATGGGGTTGAAATTATCCTTGGCTTAAGGATTTCATCTCAAATGCCCACTACTGGAATTGCTGAATAAACATTAGTTTTATTTTTAGTTTCTGAGACATGATGTGAGTGCAGGTGTGACATGCCACTGTGCATACGTGGAGATCAAAGGGCAACTCTTGGGAGTGGGTTCTTCTACCATGGGTTTGGGGGGGTAACTCAGGTTGTCAGGTTTGCAAAGCCAGTACTTTTACTGTCTGAGCCATCTCAATGGCTTCCCTTTGAGACAGGGTCTCACTGTGTAGCCCAGACTGGCACAAATTTACAATCCTTCTGCCTTAGCCTTCTGAGTGCTAGGATTACAAATGTGTAGCACCATGCCTGATTTCCTAATACTAATTTATATAAAAGAAAATTAAATGCTAACTACATAAACAGATTTTTTTGTTTTTGTTTGCCAGCACAAATACCTGGATTCAAGTAATCCCCAGCTCAGTTTCACAAGAACCTAGGACCATCAGTATGTGCCACTATGCCCAGACAAAAGTAAACTGTATCTGAGGCATTAACACTTGTTTTTAAAATCTACTACTTAAAAACTATTTTTAAATGTTTTATTACGTTTATTTATTTGTGTGTGTATCTGCGCATGCACATTTACGTGGCAGTCAAGTACAGCTGGAGTCAGTCCTTTGCCTTTCTGTGGGTTCCAAGGATAGAACTCAGGTTGTTCAGCTACTACGTCATTTCTCTGGCCCAAAAAATATTCTTAAATTGTATTTACTTTGTATGTGTGAATATGCATATGTGTGTACCATGGCGTGCACATGGGGGACAGAAAACAGGAGTCTTCTTGCAAGAGCTGTTCTCTCCTTAAAACGTGGGTTCTGGGAATTGAACTCAGATCATCAGACTTGGCAGCAAGCAGCACCTTTACCCACTAAACCATCTTGTCAGCCCTAAAAATCCACTCTCCTGTGTCTGATGAATTTCAGATTGCCACAGACAGGCCTGTAACAGCACATGCAGCCACTGTGTTTGCATTCATTTTGTGTTCTCTGACCAGAGAACAATCCCTTGAAGGCAATTCCCTTGAGTCATCTCTCCAAAAGACAGAGTGCTATCAATCATGTCATATCTTCTGAAACTTTCTAGATAACCTGAAATATACAGTTGAAAATTCCCAAGCCACAAGAAACAACACTAAATTTTCCTCAATGCTAAAAAGGGGTAAGATAAAGGTTTCCGAATTAAAAGCTTAAAAAAATTGAGTCAAAGACGGGTGTAATGGCCTGTGAGTTCAAGGCCAGCTTGGTCTACAGAGCAAGTTCCAAGACAGAAAGGGCTACCCAGAGAAATCCTGTCTTGAAAAACCAATAGTAATAATTGTAATAGTAGTAGTAGTAGTAGTAACAATAAAATAAATAAATTGCATCAAAGTAACTAGGTTTAGTTTTAAAAGTTTCTAGAACCTTTATTCTTGCTAATTTGGGGTCTCCAGGAGCAGACCTCACAAACATACATTACAAAACCCTTCCCATCTCCTTACCGCTATTTCTATTAGCCTTACCACCTGTTAACCTCTCCCTTTCCCAGGAAATGTATATTAAGCAATTAGTTAATTCCCCTCACAGCTTCTTTATATCCAGTATGATTTCTAAGGTGGTTAAACAGTATTGGTTTTATGAGTCACCCTAGCAACCAGTTTCAGCACCCCTCAATTACCTCCAAAGCCATTAGACAGTTTAACTACAAAAAAGTTTTAAAAAAATATTCAATTCAGGATACTCTCAAATTGCAAGCCCCCTTACTGCTTTTGGGTAGAAAATGTCATTATAAAATATCATTTATATATAGCATCAGATCGGAAAGATGCAACTCCAATTTATTTAATATCCAGCAAAACCTATGAGAANAGAAATAGTTTAAATGATCTGATGAATACACTCTCAGCAAAAAACAAAATTAATACAAATATAATGGACATAGTATTTCAAAGGACCAAGAGAGGCTGGAGAGATGGCTCAATGGTTAAGAGAGGGCTAGGGGGCCCAGAGTGTAGCAATTTGGTAGAATAACTACCAAGTATGCAAGAAGCCCTGAGTTGAATCCCAGTACCCTATATAAGACATGGCAGCACATCCCTAAAATCTCAGCACTTGGGGAGGTAGAGGCAAGATAATCAGAAGTTCAAGGTCACCTTTGGCTATATAATAAGTTCCAGCCTGGACCACACCAGAACCTGTCTAAATAAACCAACAAACAAACAAAAAAGAGGGGAGGCAGGGGCATGGCATTGGGGATATGATTGCTGAGTGGTAGAGTGCTTTGTGAGAGGCCTTGGATTTGTCTCCAGAAACATGAGAAACAAAGACAAAAATGGAGCCAGGAGCTGAGGAGAAGGCTCAGAGGTTGAGAGATCGCTTGCTGTTCTTGCAGAAGACCAGAGTTTGGTGCCCACCACCTACATGGCAGCTCACAACCGTCTCTAACTCTAGTTCCTGGGGATTCAATGCCATCTTCTAGCCTCGTTGGGGATACTGCACACACGGCACACACACATATGTGCAAACAAAACACTTAGACACATAAATACATAAAAAATGAAATCACTAAGTTTAAAAAAAAAAAGAACCAGGCATGATGGTTCACACCTGAAATGCCAGCCATGGAGAGCAAGCCAGTAAGCAGCTCCTGTTTCTCCATGATCTCTGCTTTAGTTCCTGCCCTAGCTTTCCTCAATGAGACTCCAACCTCTAAGATGTAATAAACCCTTTCCTCTCCAAGCATGATGTTTTATCACAGCAACACGAAAGCAAACTAGCCTAGGTAAGTGCCTCAAAAATAAATAAATAGGTAAAAATCAAGAGTAAAAGACAAAATAATTAAAATAGGTACCTTATTCTCTGGGAAATACATAATACTAACATAAGGTATTACTGGGTTAATATACTGCTTCCCAAATTTGCTTGACTACAAAATCTTTTTGATGATCTAAACACATAGTAAACATTTTGATGGTTTTATCAAAATGTTGAATTGAAAAACATATAACATGGAATCTTAGTTCTTATTCTTTTACTTTAACGTTTTACAATACTGAAAAAATATAACCTTTCAGAAAAACTTAATTAGGTAGCAGGAAATTAGTAAATATTCTCACTTTTTCATCAATAAATCTGCCTAAAAATTTTATTTCAACAATTAAGACATTAAGATAATTGTTTTTCTAGTTCTAATTCTGTCACGGATTTTTCAGTTTTAGTGGTAGATAAATGAATAAAAATATATTCAATAGTGAAAGTGTAAAATCTAACATGGAACATCACAGCTTGAAAATGGCTATTGTAACTGTATAGAAATTCATTGAGATGTACAGACTTTGGGCAGGGTTAATTTTGGTGTGTGATGTTTATTTGCAAGTTTTTTAATAATAAATTTTATAAAATTAAAATAATTCCAATAAAATTTTTTAAAAAGTTAAAAGATAGGGGAGGTAGACATTCCTATAATCCCAGTGCTTGAGAAGCTGAGGGAGGAGATCAGGAGTTGTGGAGGTTTGAATAAAAATGGCCCCCATAGGCTCAGAGAGTGGCACTATTAGGGGACGTAGCCTTGATGGATTAGGTGTGGCTTTGTTGGAGGAGGTGTGTCACTAGGGGGTGGGCTTTGGAGGTCTCAGAAGCTCAAGGTAGGCCCAGTGGCTCACAGTCTCTTCCTGTTGCCTGTGGATCAAGATGCTGAACTCTCAGCTCCTTCTCCAGCACCATGTCGGCCTGCATGTCACCATGTTTCCTGCCATGACGATGGAATGAACTAAACCTCTCAACTGCAATAAGAGTTGTCATGGTCATGGTGTTTCTTCACAGCAATAAAACCCCAACTAAGACATAAGTTCTCAGCCTGACATACATCAAATCCTGGGAAAGGAAGGAAACAAACTGATACAGAAGAAAAAATAACCCCTCATCTTTTTAACTTTCAAATTTTAAGGCAGGATCTTAGAAATGTCTCAAATACTGTGTGCTGGCATATTTATTCTTTATAATCAGTGAAACTCGGTTTAATGGCTGCCCTGCACTAGTAGCCACTATAACAATCTCTTCCTTCAAAGGCTTCCTTCATGAACTAGATCTGATTTCTTTTTTCTGTTTTACACTTTTCTTCCTGGAACAAGATGAGGAAATAACTTGCAACCAGAATGTCAGGTGCTTGACTAAGTACACAACTCATCACTCAAACACAGTTAATTAGATGGGAGTGGTGGCAGAGTCCTTTAATCCCAGCACTTGGGATATATAAGAAGGTTCAGGAGTTCAAGGTTATTCCCAGCTACATAGTGAGTTCAAGTCCAACCAGAGCTACATGAGATTCCATCTCAAAATAAGAGGTAAGAGAGAAAACAGTTAGCTACCAAATATAACACACTAGTAATTAACTACCTTGAAAATTCACTACTTACAACTCCAAACTAATTTATGTTTTGCAAAACTAATCTACTAATTAAATAGTAAAAATTGATTATTAAGTCAGCTCTACTCCAATAATTTCAATATAGGTGTTTCTGTTTTGATGTTTTAGAATCTAGAATCTCTAAACTTAAACCTGCTCTTAATTTTCAGGTGAAATAATTAAGCACAGGGAAAAAAACACACTAATGAGTACAACTCACCTCTTGTTCAGTTCTTTCAAGTGAAAGACTACGATGAATGTTTCTCAACAGCTTCAATTCCTACAATACCTCTCTTTAATAAGTGTTCTTTCTTGGGAGTCAGGCATGGTATGGTGCTTCATGCCTAAAACCTCAGCACTCATGAGGCTGAAGGGAGCTATGATCTAAGCCAGTCTGAGGAAGAACATGAGACAGGACAAGGGCTCTTTCTTCTAGTGGTAACGTCAACCGTCAATTTTCAAAGGAGAGGTAAGAATATAATTCTTTTTATGGACTATTAATGGCTCATTCCCATTTTAGAGTATTATTAGCCATGTCACACAATTCTCACAGTAACTCTTTCAAATAATTTTTTTTTCTTTTCTGGTTTTTTGAGACAGAGTTTCTCTGTGTAGTTTTGGAACCTGTCCTGGAACTCACTCTGTAGACCAGGCTGGCCTGGCTTCAAATAATAATCTTAAAACATGGAATAAAAGAGCCTAACTTTAGCCTGGCGGTGGTGGCAAGAGCCTTTAATCCCAGCACTCTGGGGGCAGAAGCAGGCGGATCTGTGAGAGTTCAAGGCCAGCCTG
>LZPO01097208.1:38371-51133 GCA_001675575.1 Neotoma lepida | reverse complement strand
CGGCCACGCGCGCCGCCGCGGCTCTCCCATTGGGTCGCGCCCGCGCCGCTCACGCGCAGGCCTCGCCCCCCCCGGTGCGCGCAGGCGCGGAGCTGCGGGCAGCGAAGACGTGGCAGCTGCTCGTCCGGCATCCGGCTCAGGTTCCTGGAGCCGCCCGCCTTGGGCGAGCAGTGCCACCGAGGCGGAGTGGGAGAAAGGGAATGTTTACAGAACAGTTTGCATCCCGCGTGGAAGAGAGAGAGAGAAAAGAAAGCCGGAGGGAGGAAGGGGGAGCCTGGGACAGACGTGTCAGTGTGCAGCAGGAACGGTGGCCGGAACTGGGCGGGTGGCACAGAGGTGCGCGAGCCTGCAGGCCACCCTCGGGCTGCCTTTCCGGTGAGGACCTGGGCTGTAGGCGAGGTGCTCGGCGCCCCACCCCTTGCCTTCCTCTGTTCTTTGAGTAGGGTACCACGGGTCAGCGGTCCCGGCATTGAGCCTGGGTTCAGGAAACAGCCAGCGGCGTCCGACTGCCCACCTGAGAGGACTGGAGGGAGTCTGAGGGCACGGTGCACCTGCGATCGCTCATGCCATAAATGAGCTCTCCATTGCCAAGAGTGGAGACGTGNTCCTGAGAAGTTAGCGGGCGTTTGCTTANGGAAGGTTTAAATAGTACCTTCGGGGCAAATGTAGCTGGGCTATCAGCCCTCTGATAGCCCTCTGGGCTATCAGCTCTAAAGGAAATAAATGAATAGAGCCAACAGAAGCTGGTGTGCTGACCGCCGTGGAGTATTCTTAGCTTGTGCCCCTTTCCTACNGCGCGTTCGAGCCCTGTGTGCCCTCTGACCGCACCAGCATCCAAACCTGCACGTCTAGGTTACTCTGCAAAGCCCCACATCCCTGTCACTTGTCTTCCCCAGAAGGCTTTAACTTCTCATCCTTTGGTCTGCCTCAAACAATAGGCTTCTGTGTTAACGGTTTTTTTCTCCCTCCCCACTAAGTTCTAAGTTCCTTTACGATGTAGTGGGTTTTTCGTACAACCAACACCTACCTAGTATAGACCCTAGCAAGAGGTGGTGAATCAAAACTCGTTTGGCGGCTGGAAAGATGGCTCAGGGGATAAAGCCTGAGTCCCATCCCTGGGCCCCACACAGGTGTCTTCTCACTACACACACACACACACACCCATCCATGTGACCGGCCTTACCCCAAAACTGAATAAATAGTTAAAGAATGTATTTGAAAAAGTGACAAAAGCCAGAGGCACAGAATTGACCGTTAGCTGGTTATAGGTGCGAGGAAGCAAAGGCTTTTCAGTATTTCATCACCTACTTCAAATAGAGGCTAGAAAAGGTATTTCTCACCTAAAAGTGCTTTATTATTCCAAGCCATGTCCCTAGATGATCTTGGCAGAGTTAACACAGTGGACTGTTCGTTAATGGGCAGTGCATTTTTTAGAAATGGACCCCTGGATAGACACCATACCCTAAAGACCAACTGAGAGATTACTAGGATGATACTGCCCAAGAGCCCAGGTGTGGTTCAAGTGCTTTGCATCCCTTTTTTGCTGGCAGTAAACCTGTTGATGCCACAAAGAAAACGGCAACAGTACTAGTGAAGTGTTCCAACTATAGTCGTCCGCCCAGCCGTTTCTACCTGCTACTGGCTCAGTCTCTTATCCATCTCCATTCTACTGCTATCTTGATAGGTGCTCGGCACCAGCTGAGAGGAAACTTTAAAGGCCAATGTTCTCCAGCCCAGCCTTGAACAAGCTCACTAAACCACTACAACAAAGAACGCTTTGTAACCATGTGCCAGCTGAGACACTGTCCCTCTGTGTAGAGCCCTGCCTTCTCTGGGCCTGAAAAAATAAAGCCTAGAGGAGAAAATAAACGATGTGTGAAGGAAAGCGGCCATCTGAGTCTAATTTGAACATCTGAGACCATGGAAAGGATTTTTTTCTCCTAACCAAAAGCACTGAACACATTTAAGGAAGGAAGGGGAAGGGAGAAAGGAGGGAGGGTCTGTGTTTTAGGGCTTCTATTGCTGCAATGAACACCATGACCAAAAAGCACGTTGGGGAAGAAAGGATTTATTTGGCTTATATTCCCACATCACAGTCCATCGCTGAAGGAAGTCAAGACAGGAACTCAAACAGGGCAGGATCCTAGAGGCAAGATCTGATGTAGAGGCCACTGAGGGGGGCTGCTTACTGGTTTGCTCCTCCTGGCTCACTCAGCCTGCTTTCTTATGGAACCCAGGACCACCATCCCAAGGATGGCCCCACCCACCATGGGCTGGGCTCTCCTCCATCAATCAGTAATTTAAAATATGCCTCACAGCTGCATCTTATGGAGGCCTTTTCTCAACTGTTTCCCTCCTTTCAGGTGACATTTCAAGCTGACAGAAGACTAGCCAGCACAGTGTCATTCGTCCTCTCTTCATGGGAGTCTACTTCCCTGTCCACATGCTCAGGCCCCTTAGAGCTGGTGGTGCCCTGCTGTGGCCCTACTGTGCAGTCTGAGAGGCTGAATGTCACCAGAGCTCTAGGTCACTGAGCCTAAAGAAAGGGGGCCAGTGAGGTGGCTTAGTTGGTAAGGGCACGTGCTACCAAACCTGATGACTGAGTTCTATCCCCAGAATCCACATGGTGGAAGGAAAGAACCAACTCCCCAAGCTTAATCCCCTGTCTTCCTTACTAGTACCTTGGCACACACCTGTGCACACACACAGACAAATATAAAAATAATGTTTCAACACNGAGAAACCCTGTCTTGAAAAACNAAAAAAAATTTAATAATAATGTTTCAAATGAACCAGCATGTAAATAGCTCTCAGAATTTTAACCTTCCTCATCTCTGTGATTTTTTGTTACCCCTTATCCAAATTCCAATAAATAGCAATAAAAGTATTATTGTATGAAATAAAAACATAGGTGATAGGATATATATGTTTGAAATTTTAGGAAATTTTGCAGAAAATCTTACCCAGTGGGTAAAAATGATGGTGGCAAACAGCAAAGGAAAAACACAAACTCTGCCTGAGGCCTGTGAGAAGGAAAACACTAAGACCAGAACTCAGGCTGAGGTAAAGTGTCAGGAGTTTATGGTCATCCCTGACAGCAAAGAAAGTTCCAGGCCAGCCTGAGACCTTGTCTCAAAACACACCAGGCTGGACAGACAACTCAGAGATTTGGAGTGCTTACTGTCCTTCCAAAGGACCAGAGTTCAGTTCCCAGCACCCAAGTAAGGTGGTTCACAATGCTTGTAACTCCAGCTCCAGGGTTCCACAGTGCCTTCTCCTGTGTTCCACCATTGCCCCCCCACACACACACACATACCATATCACCACTAGTCAGCTGAAGAAAGGCCCCTGGACTGGGCCCCTTTGTCTCCACCTCTACCCCAGCTTAATCTGCAGACCTCGCCAGAACAGCCCTACAAATACAGACCTGATCACATCTCCCTGCTCCAGAATACCTGCCCCACAAGGTTAAACCCACACACAGATGAAGCACACAGGTCTCCAGAGCAGAGTCCTCTAGCAGCTTTGTCAAATCCCCCTGCCAAACGCTCCCAGCACCTTGTAATCTAGCTACCCGGAGCCCCTAGAGGCTCTCTGGGAATATAAAAGTCTCAAACCATCTCAAGCTTTAAAAATGTTGCTTTTTGTTTCATTTTCTTTTTGAGACAGTGTCTGCCTACACAGCCCAGGCTAGCCTGGAACTGGAGACCTTTCTACTTCCATCGCCCTAGTGCTAGGATTACAGGTATACACCACCACACTTAGTTCTTTACATCTGCATTTTAAAAAAATCATTAAAAAGGAAAACAAAAATTTTCCCTAGCTGCCATGTGGTAGCATTCCTGTTGAGAAAACTAAAGCAGTGACAGGTGAGGTCCTCACTTCATACGGCACTTAGTCATGCTGGGCAGAATCAGTCCTGCCTTGCCCTTACCCTGGCCTCCTCTCTAGCGCCCCCTGCCTCTACCCTCATCTTTCATGACAATGAGGTAATCATCACAGAAGATAAGATCAATGCCCTCGTGGAGGAAGCAGTGTAAAAGTAGAAACTTGGCAAAGGTCTTGACCACTGTGAGCACAAGTCTCACATATACTGTTGGGACTGCCAGCAGCTGACACAGTACCAGGAGGTCCTGCTGAGAAGCAGACACAAAGAAAAGAGTCCTAGAGTAGGATGCTGACTTGGGCTTTGGTGTTCTGGACTTTTATTTAGGACATGTTTGATTTAAAAAACAAAAAAAGCCAGACTCTAGGCTGCAGGT
This sequence comes from Neotoma lepida, assembly GCA_001675575.1. Lineage (NCBI taxonomy): Eukaryota > Metazoa > Chordata > Mammalia > Rodentia > Cricetidae > Neotoma > Neotoma lepida. The sequence goes on along the minus strand of LZPO01097208.1, from coordinate 46,871 downwards.
GTGGCTTGGTCGGTAGAGCACTTGGCTAGCATGCCCCCAACCCTGGGTTTAATTCCCAGGATGTCATACAGTGGATGTTGTGGTGCAAGCTTGTAATTCTAGCACTCAGAAGGCAGAAGCAGGATCAACTTAGGCTGTCCTCAACTAAATGGTGAGTTACAGGCACCTTGTTGCTTGGGTTATATGAAAGACCCTCTCTCCAAAAGGAGAAAAACTGAACTCTGAAGAAAACAAGCTTTACCAGAGAACCATATCCCCAACCACAGGAATAAAATCTTTTTTAAATTTTATTTTTCTTTTCTTTCTGTCTTAGTTATTGTTCTCTTGCTATGATGAAATATCATGACCAAGGTAACTCTTAAAGGAAAGTATTTAATTGGGGGCTTGCTTACAGTTTCAGAGGTTACTTCATCATCATCGTGATGGAGAGTGTGTTATTGTGATGGAGAGTGTGATGGTAGGTAGGCAGGCACGGCACAGCACTGGACCAGTAGCTGAGAGTTTGCATCCTGATCCACAGGCAGGAGGCAGAGAGAAAAAGCAAGGTGACCTGGCTTTTGAAACTTCAAAGCCCACCTCCAGTGACATACCTCCTCCAACAATGCCACACCTCCTAATCTTTCTCAAACAGTTCTACCAACTGGGGACCAACCATTCAAACACACAAACACACTCTCATTCAAACCACCACAACCAGTGAGCCATACTCCCAACCTTAGAAGAACAAAATATATATTATAAGATGTATTTATTTCTCTTTTATACGTATGGGTATTGTCTTAGTTAGGGTTTCTATTGCTGTGAAAAGACACTATAACCACAGTAACTCCTACAAAGGAAGACATTTAACTGAGGTGGTAGCTTACAGTTTCAGAGGTTCAGTCCATTAGCATCATGGCAGGGAGCATGGAGGCATGCAGGCAGACACGGTGCTGACTACATCTTGATCAGAAGGCAACAGGACGTGGACTGAAAGTCACACTGAGGGAAGNTTGAGCAAAAGAGACCTCAAAGCTCGCCCCCACAGTGACAAACTTCCTCCAACAAGGACACACCTACTTCAACAAGGCCACACCTCCTAATATTGCCCTTTTCTATGACCTTTTGGGGGCCAATTACATTCAAACTACCACAGGTCTTTTGCCTGCATGTATGTCTGTGCACCATCTGAGTGCAGCACCTGTGGAGGCTTGCAGGTGGAGTTGGTTTCCCAGTTTCAGAAGTTGGAACTCTACAGATGGTTGTGAGCCACCATGTGGATTCTGGGAATCAAAACCAGATTCCCTGGAAGAACAGCCAGTGCTTTTAGCTGCTGAGTCTCCAGCCCATAACTCTCCTCTTGAGCAACATCTTTTAACCTACTACTGGGCTCACTCACAGGTCACTAAGCACACAGTCCTTTCCCAACATGCACCAGCTGTTACCTGACCCACTGAGCCCTAAGGTTTGGCAGGTGTGGCAGCACTCCATTGCCACATGAAATCACACAAGCAGCCCCAAAGGCACAAGGCATGTAAAGTAGACTATACACCTATGTGGTCCCCATGAGGACTGCACTGCCTTCTCTTGCTCAGCCTGAACACTGTGAAGAGAGTAGACTGTGAACAACTGAGGAACAGAAGACTGGCTTACACATGGTTGGTTCTGCCTGACAAGCAAACACCACCCTATAATAGACACAGCCAGCAAGACAGACCCTTCCTGATGTGACCCTTCCTGGTATGCCCCTGAAGAACAGTGGGGAGAGAATTCTCCCAGGGAGCAAAACTTGGGGGCTTTCATAGTCTACAGTCGGTGATTTGGCTAGATGGCCATGGTCATGGAAGAAACAAGATTGGAAAATTGGAGGCAAGATGTCTGGAGAAGAAACACGTGGGCAGACCTTGCTGATGGGCCACAAAATGCAAAGATATGCCCCATGTGGTGGCTCCTGGAGTCTCAGCCTAGACAACTCTAATAAAGCAGGGAAGATGACTTGTTTTGTGGATAGCAGGCAGCCTCTTTCCCAAACACTCTGTCATTGCCAGATGGGCTCATGAACAAAATGACTGTGGCGGCATGGACAGGTGTAACATGAATTTTAAAAGGTCTTATAATAAAAAAAAACCTAGAGCCAGATATTGGGGTGAAAGCTGAAAGATCAGAGAAGCAGAGCAAGCNAGCCACNAGTTCTTACCTCCACAAAATCCTCAGTCTAAAGAGAGTGAGTTCCTGTTTCCTCATGCCTTATATACCTTTCTCTGCTCAGACATCACTTCCTGGGATTAAAGGCGTGTGTGCTTCCCAGTACTGGGATTAAAGGTGTGTGCCACCACTGCCTGGCTCTATTTCCAGTGTGGCCTTGAACTCACAGAGATCCAGACAGATCTCTGCCTCCCGAGTGATAGGGAAAAGGGTGTTGCCACCACTGTCTGGCCTCTATGTCTAATCTAGGGGCTGGCTCTGTCCTCTGATCCCTAGGCAACTTTATTAGGGTACACAATATATCACTACAGACAGGGACTACCATGGGCTCAGAAACAGACCACTGCCCTTCCTGGCTGACATGGCTACAAACACTTGTGGGTGCCCACTGAGCCTTTAAGATGGCACCAGTCCTTTCATCACAGAAGTCATGGTGTTTTAGTACTGGAGTCAACACTCCAGATAAGGATTTGCCTTCTTGACATACCACACTTCCTGCAAAACTACCACCCACAGATTTACAACCACCATACTCACACACAGCAGCACTTTGATCAGGGAACTCTTCTCACAATTGAAGGGCAGCAGTGAGCCTGGCTCATTACTTCACTAAACCATGTTCCCACATGAAGCAGCTGGATTGGTAGAATGGTAAAATCACTTTTGAAGACTAGTTACAGAACCAGAGGGAATTCCCTGATAGGCTATTGAGAGCTGCTGGTAGGACCATGGGAGTATATAGCAGGTGACAACTAGTGCTCAGAAGGTCAACTTATCAGAACCAAGGGTTCTGTTGGAGGAAATTATCACACAAGGCATTATGGAATCACTGCCTTTTAAATGAATTGACTGTTTCTTGTTGTAAACTTCTTGTGCAATAACACCTATGATTCTCCCCATTTACTGTGCATGTCCATGTTATGTTACATGTAATCTCATGACTACATCTCAATCTTATGGGCACATATAATTGTGGATGGTCTAGAAGATGGTTTCTTATTTAACTGTACAATTTTTATGATTAGAAACATACTAAAATTGCTTCATAACTGGGTCTATTGTTCCATGTGGACTATAGACACTTAGAGGTCTTGTTCTCCATCCTTAGCCACTGATAAGGTAAATATTACCCAGACAAAGTGTCCTCGTAGAACTTTCACAGAGCAGGTTTGCAGGTGCCTGGCCTTGTTGGATCAAAACCCTTCAGAAGAATTATAGCGAACTAGAAGTGATAGTGCAGGTGTCTGACCTTGGTACATCTGAGTCCTTCAAGAGATTAATAGCAGCTATGTTGCCCTAAGCTTCCTCCACCAGCACCTCCCCACTCTGATTCAAATAACAATTAACACTTTGTATTTATTTCTACACCAGTTTTTAATGAAAGATTTTAGGCTCAGTAAACTATGTTTAGGACTTGAGATTCAGGTGACAAACAGAAAAAGGCTGTTAACTGACTAACCATGTCTGCATATTATTAATCACATAATAGTACACGTATTCTTTGCCTTTTCCTTAAATCTCTCATTGGTTTAATTTCTCCCTTGTAACCCTTGTAGCTATCCCTTTAAGAGATAGCCAGAACTTTTTACAAGCTACAGCTGTTGTCAGTCACCAATTAAGCTGACCAAGTCTTTGCCAAGTGTGACTCTCATCATAATACTTGTCCCCGAGAGTTTACTTTTACTACCAAGTTGTTAATGAATGGATATATATATATATGCTTGGGGGAACAAAGAGGGGAAGGAAGATGGAAGGAACTAGATAAATATGAGAGAACAGCAGAAGGGACAGAGAGGAGCTAAGCGAACAGAAAAGAAACTGTAGATAGAATTGACTGAGAAGAATAAAGTGAACGGACTAAAGAACTCAGTGTGCTTATATTCATCTAATATCCCCTCCGATTAGATTCCCAGCTGGTTGTTAGATTCCTCCACGAACCCTGGGAGAAAGCAATAGGGGCTGGACCTCTGTTGTTTTCGATAACAGGCCAAGGCAAGGGGCCTTGAAGGCTATCTGTGCCTAGTACGCGACATTTTCTACCATAGCCAAGGCTCAAAGGTCCAGAAAGGGGGCTCCATTTGGGCAAGATTGGTCACTACTATCCCTAGTGACAGACAAAACTTTTGCTTCCTTGTGCTCTGTTGATCTGGAGGTTTTAGTCCCAAAGGAAGGAAAAGTTGTATGGGGACACACAACAGTGATTCTATTGATCCAGAAGGTGACTGCCACCCTGCTACTCTGGGCTGCTCATGCCTCTAAATCAGTAGGCAGAAAAGGCAAAGGGAGCTATGATGTCAGGTAGAATGAAAGATCCTATCGTGCAGAAATTGGACTACTATCTCACAAAACTAAGAAGGCAGGCATCCGGAAGGAGGACATCTCTTTCATTTCCCATTCCCTGTGACTAATGTCAACGGAAAATTACAATGCAATCCAGATAGGACCGCTACTAGGGCACTCCTGCAAGGAAGAAGGTTGGGGTTGCCTCAGCAATTTGAGACCACACCCATCTGAGCTGTTTGCTGAAGGCAAAGGAAATATGAGCTGTGTTATAGGAGTAAATACCAGCCACAAGCATGGGACCAGTTAGAGATGAGAACCATAGTTGTCATGCTTCTTCCTTATAAATGTTTGTGCATGTATATGACATATACATATATTTATACTCAGGTAAATTTTCTTCCCTCAGTATTTCCTACAGGTAACATAAGGTATGTCCACATTAGTATAAAGCTTTGCTAACTTTACATTATAGCACTCAGGCTCCAGACTATCACAGAAGGACTTGGCATCCTCTTCTGGAGCTAGTGTTTCAGCTGTGCATACCGAGTTAAGTGGAAGTATGATCTTGTTGTGGTTCTATTTGAAGATTATGATTTAGAGAGATTCATAAAGATTCTGAGTGGANAAGNGGTAGACTTCAAATGGTTAATTGTATGTATCAACCCAGCTGGGCCATCATATAGTTATTTAGCCAAATGTTCTAGATGACTCTGGAAGGATGCTTTGGATGAGATGAACATTTCATTCAGTGGACTTAGAGCAGACAGCTGGGGGTAGACTTCCTCCAATCAGCTGAAGGCCCTACTAGAACAAAAGACCTATCTCCCTAAGCAAGACCCTGGGAGCAGCCAGGCTTCAGATCTGAACATCTGCTCTCCCCTGAGTCTCCAGCTCAACTCTTTCAGATTTGAAATTTGCCAGGCTCCATAGCTATATGTAACTGTATGTGCACATGACCTTTCTCTGCATATTTTACATGTGTTTTTAAGCACATTCTGGAGAACCAGTAATTTTATTGGTTTTTCCCAAAATTCAATGTATTTTTTTTAACTTTATAAATGACAACAGAAACCTATTTAAACTGGAGGAAGAGGAGGATTTATTAGCTAACATTAAGTGTGAAAGGCAGGGACACAAACATCTTTGGTCACATCTATATAGAAACCACAGTCAATGCTGTAGAACTGTCACCTATAACCTTGAGGACAGAAAGATGACCTTACTTCTGGAACCACATCTGTAGCTTCCACTCTAAGACTGAGGTTCCTCACTTCCTGCCTTCTAGGTAAGGGTTCTAGGCCAATGTGAGATTCAGGTGCTCTACTCCTGTGAAAAGGAGGGTTGGGAAACAGGGATTGACAGCTCAGTTTTCCAGAGGAAAGGGGCAGATGCTGCTAAAAGAATGAGAAAAAAGAACAAGAGGCTACAAAGGCTGTCTACTACCTGAGGCAGACATGGCCTGACTGATCCTCATCATTCTAGGACAATGGGTGCTCACCCCCAATTACAAGTAGAATTTACTTCCATTTGCTCCTCCAGGAGGCAGATGCTACAAGAGTTTTCTAGTTTTGCTAAGGAATTTAATACACAGAAAACCACGAGACCAGTTGGTCCTATCTTTACTCTGCCATTTCTGTCCTGTTGCATGTGTTAGAGACAGAAGAAGGGGTGGACTATCCAGGGAGCTGCTGAGGCTGCAAGACCACTAGAAATGTAAGGAGACAAGGATAAAATAACTCCTCCCTGGAGCTTCAAAAAGTTGTTTGTGGACAGCCTGTGAACCCGTGAGAAACCACAGGTAATTCTGATGTGGAGAAGTACAATCTAAAGCAGGAGTTTCCAACAACAGAGGTAGACTCCCCCTGCAGAGTAGGAACTTCATATTCAGTGGTAAAACATACCCACATGCACATACTACTGCCCTGGTCTACTGTGGCTCTGCACTGAATAAAGGCAAGGAAGATCCTTATCCACCAGGCAGCACTAATGCCTCCTCCCTCTGTGATGAGGCTCCAGAACCCCAAAAGCAGACCAGGANGGGGACTGTGCACATGGCAATGGAAAATGTCTACTTTCTACCTCCACCATCACACCTATTAAAACAGGGCAATAGTTATATACTTAATGAAATTTAGTAAGTTTCTAACTGTAAGGTGCTATTGCATAGTGAACCATCAGTGGAAATTTACTATTTTTGCATAATTACTCCCATATGACCTTATACACAGACCATCTACTCAGCATTTCAAATTAAATGGCTAGTGAAAAGTCCACGAGCATTCTACAGAGCACTTTGCCCCACACCATTAGCAAGAAATTTCAGAACCTATCTTGCTATTAACCAAGAATCTTAGTTTCATATACCTACTAAGTTGTCTTATATTACTGGAACCAAATCTAGGGCTTTATATATATCAGGCAAACATCCTATCAGTACAGTATCCTCAGCATTTTACTCGTTCTTTCTCCCTTGCCCTCTCCCATCTTTCTCTTGAACTTGGGATCCTCCTGCCTTCACTGGAATTATAGGCCTGAACCTGGCCTTTAGAAAGCATTTTCAATTATATCCACATAACAATAGCTTATGTATTTCTGGGAAATTGTATTCTATTTTTATTTTAGTTAAACACACTAATAATGAGTGTTTATTACCACTGTTTTGATTTCTTTGAGACAGAGTTTCATATAGCACACACGGACCTGAACGCCCTGGTCCTGCTGTCTCCAGCCCTGGAGTGCTGGGATGACAGGCATTCATCATGCCAGGCACAACAATAAAAACTATTACCTGATTAAATTATTCCTTAGAAGTCAACCACTAACAGAACAACTGTTTCAATCCATGACTTTATTTTCTAGATCCAATTAAGTGGAAAATACATGTCAATTTGTTTAATTTCAAGGCAGACACTTGGTAGCCTGCCACAAGTCACAAACCAATAAAACTGCTGACCAAGGGCTCGGATGTGTCTCCACCTGTTAGAGTGCAGTAATTCAGAATTTCTGGTAAGAGGCTCACACAGGGAGCCAGGGCCTCATGAGCTGAGCTTTCTACAGGCTGCTCTGGGCTAGCCCAGGCACTTAGCCTGCTCTCCTTCCCCATGTCTGTACTCATCAGACTGCTCTTTCTGCTGCTCATGGTATTGCAGGCTCCCACACCCAGGCTACTCAAACAGCTACCTTTTTAAACCAGAATTGTGTAGTGCTTTTTTTTAAAATAAACTAAAAACTGCAGCAAAAAATAATTTTGGATATTTCATAGGAAAAACTAAGTCATTTGAGGATATTTTAAAAGCATTCTTTCTATTTATTTCTGTATATAAGAAAGGCAAATGAATTAAATGGGAAATGTATTTTAAACTGCTTCACATAGCATGTGAAGAACCAGAAGGAATGAGGAGTGAAAATAAAAACACCCCTGGATAAAATCCAGTGTGTGGACGGTGACTCGGGGTGGTATAAATAACTTGTGAGGTGAAGCAAATGATATTTATATCATTCCAGAGGAAGGAAACATTTTATTACTCAACTTCCATAGCAGAGATTAATACAGGCTCCGTACAGTTAAGTCCAAAGATTGCGGCCAAAGAAAATGCAGATATTTAAGGTGAATTTGCTTCTTTTTCATCTGATTCATCATCCATCACCTAAAGCCAGAAAACAAAGAGAATTCAAGAATTAAGAAAACAGTTAGAAACTTGTTTTCCTATTCGAATGTCACTTGCCAGCCTAAAATAGCCTATGACAATGCACAGCACTCCAACAGGAATAAAGCCATTAATAGCCCAAAGCACAGGATTCAGTCAGAACCTGGGATCCTAAGATAATAAAAGTAATTAAATACGTATAAAAGAACTAGACCCTTTTCCTTGTCTCAAAAGAGAGGCCTCTGGCAGCAGTCTCAGGTGGGCAGACTGAAAAGGACTGACTCGAATTCTTCAGTGAAAAGAGTAATATAACTTATTTTTACCTTTTTAGAAAATTGTGTGTGGGTGTGTGTGGTGGGGGTGTGTGATGGAGGTGTGTGTGTGTG
>LZPO01097208.1:0-18050 GCA_001675575.1 Neotoma lepida | reverse complement strand
AAAAAAAAAAAAAAATACAATTTAAGTATTCATGCTACTGAGCTGTCAAATACACTCCCAGGAGAAAGTTTTTCTAATATCAACCCAACTCTTCTAAAACCAATCTGTCCACAAAATGTACTAGCTCTGCAAGGCTGCCTAAACCACAGAGGGCCCTGTGCTTACAGGTAAGCCAGCAGAAACAGTACCTGGCCAGAGGGGAGCGGAAGGCCGCAGCTGGCGTGGGGAAATCCATGGTCCTCGTCTCAAGAACTGGCTTTCCTGGTATAAACTTTAAGCTGTTGGGATTTGGGGTGTCTTGTGTTTGAATAAACATGAATCGTACTGAAAAAGAGAAAGAGTGTTACACTAGAAAAACAGCTTAAGTTATGGACAACAAAGTGCTCTTTTTTTTTTAAAGATTTTTTAAAAAATTTTATATGTGTAAACGTTTTGCCTGCATGTATGTATGTAAACCATGTGTCTGCAGTGCTGTGGAAGCCAGAGGAGGCCATCAGACCCTCTAGAATGGAGTCATGGATGGCCGTAAGCTGTCATATGGATGCTGGGAATCAAACCTAGCCTTCTGCAAGAGCAGCAAGTGCTCTAACCACTGAGCCATCTCTCTAGCCCCCCAGAGTGCTCATTTTTAGATAAACAGAAGTAAGAAAAATTGGCAGGGGGAAAGGCCCCACAAACTTTATTTCCCAAGCTGCTCAGAGAAATTTGAAGAAGTTAAAATGCCTGAACTTTGATGTTCAAGCATGTCATTAAAAGGTCTGTGCCTCTAATTAAGAAAACTCGGCTTTTACAGGGAACAGTTCTTGAAATAAAACTTTAAAGAAAGACTGCTACTACTTTCTGTTCTGAACCAGTCATTTTCTGTAGGTTTGTTTGTTTGTTTGTTTGTTTGAGATAGAGTTTCACTATGTAGACCAGGCTGGCCTGGAACTCATAGAGATCTGCCTGCCTCTGCCTCCCAAGGGCTGGGATTAAAAGTGTGGTCTGCCAAGCCTGGCTTCATGTTTTGTTGTCTTAATAATGTACTGGTAACTAACGTCACCATACTCATTAGGCACTCTACTGAATCTGAAGGGTTAACCTGGCTTTCTCCTGCTCAGTACATTGGGGTAAATCTGGTCTACAAAAAAGAAGGTCTTAGAAATACCCAAGCATAAAACTGTAAGTGTAAAAACGAAGACAAAACAAACTTTTGTTTGAAAGCTGGACTCATATGAATGTAGTTGCCCAGTGCCTTCAGCCCCAGCGTGGGAGGCTGAGCAAGAGGGCCCTGAGTTCATGCCACTCTCAGCTACACAGCGAGTTCCAGGCTAGCCTTGGAATCTTAGCAAGACTCCAAAAAACCAAACCAAACAACCCATACTATGTACACTGGGGAAGTAAAAATTAAGAAAAATACAGTATCCCCACACAACTTTTCTCTGTTAACATAAATAAGCTACCTCAATACTAATCTGAATAGATATTCAACAAAATCATTCCAATTGTATTTTAAATTTGGTTTAATTAGGTATTTTAAGAATAACTCCACATACATACAAGTAACATTATATGGACTTAACAGGTTATCCTTAAGAATATACATGTATATACAAACACATAAATGCATGCAATAACAACTGATGAAAAAAGAAGCCATGAATTTGAAGGAGTAGAAAGAGGTATATGGAGGATTATAGGGAGGAAAGGGAAGGGAGAAACATTGTAATTAAAATACAATCTCAAAAATAAAAAATAAATAGATCTACTTCTAGCTCGAACATCCAACAGACACTTCTGAAAGTGTCCTGAGTTAGGACAGGACAAAGACTGATGTGAAATACTTTCTTCCTTTTGGGGAGTGGTATTGCACAGGCCCCTAAACAGGCAGGCAGCAGTTCATGCACAACGTAGATAGGAACTGTCAAAGACTGAAATCACTGGGTGTCCAACAGGAAAAGACCAGAAGACCACAAACTGCAGTCCCACAAAATTTAACCAATTAAAGTGGCCTGACCTGCTGAGTCACTCAGTATTTACATAAGGCATTTTGAGATTCAAAGAAAACATGCAGGCCATAGAAAACTATTCNTCATCTCCAGTCAACAGAAGAGGTAAGACCTCCTGACTCAAGTCATGTCCTCAGCTACCCTCAGCCTCACCCCAGAACAGACCACGGGTATACAAGGTAGCATGAAGAGAGAGAGGCTAATCCNTGACCACATCAAGCCATGCACACCTATCCCTCTCTAAGCTTCCCCAACTACACTGCAGTGCTCATATTTGAAATTACATTCAAAATCAGATTCTAGGTTTGGATAAAAGCCAGGAATTTACAGTTGAACAGATATTCCTATAGAAATAGAGAAAGTAATAGCTTAAAATACACATGATTCTTTCAAACACAAATCTACTTGTAACTTCTTTTTTATAATATGTCATCTTGGAAATCATTTACTTAGCAACTCATGTTCTAAAAACTGTGTTTACAAGACAGAGAGATTTCGTACATCTACAGATAATGTCCTCTGACTAATTACAGTAACGTATGGTTTTACTATGGATGGGGGAGCAAACAGAAAATCACTGGATCCTTTTTATAAGCCTCTGAATAGAAGGTAGACAAATTCTTGGGCTAGTGAGATGGCTCAGGAGATAAAGGTGCTTGTTGCCAAGGCTAAAAACCTGCACTCATTTCCCAGAACCCACATGGCAGAAGGAGAGATCTGACTCACGCTGTCCTCTGACATCCACACATATATGGTGTGGCACACTCTCACACACACAAATAAATGCAATAAAAATTTTTAAAGAGACCTTTAAAATCTTGTCTTTTATGACTGTTAACTCTACCACTGTTCCACTGGTTTCTGCAACACAATTTTCTCTGAAGAGGTGAAATTGTACCTGTGTTAGCCAAGGCTGCACGCATCGGGAAAAGTGGTCTTCGTACATATTGGTGCAGAGGTTGTTTCTTAAAGGTGTATGGAGTCACCACATGGCAGAACCTACACGTGAAACAAACAATGAATGACACCGTAAGGAATCTAATCTGTTTTGTTGTTGTTTTGAAACAGGGTATCACTGTGTAGCCAGGTGGTTTCATGAACTTCTGTGATAGTCTTGCCTTTGCTTCCCAATTTCTGGAATCACAGACATGAGTGCCACACCCAGCAAGCAATCTGACCTTTTAAAGTCAATCTATACTTCTCCTGTATATATCAAACAGCTAAGATTTAAACATAACCAGCAATAAAAATGATTAGAGCGTTAACATCCCATTTTCTATCTGCAACATTATTTCTACTTCAGCAAATAATACAAACAATTAAAAAACAGAGGTAAAGGGCCTGAAGAGATGGCTAGCAGTTAAGTGCACTTGGTGCTCTTGCAGAGGTCTGGTTTGGTTTCCAGCATCTGCATGATGGCTTATAATTGTCCGCAGCTCCAGTTCCAAGGGATCCAAAGCCCTCTTCTGACCTTCTTAGGCATCAGACATGCACACACACGTGCGGGCAAACACTCATATGCATAAAATAAAAACGCTGGGAAAACCACATGGAAACCGTTTGGTTGGGAACTAGAAATACACGCTAACATCCAGGCATCCGAAACAGAAATGGACTGACAAAGCACTTAGATCTGCAGCCCCAGACCCTCAGCCACACCATGGCTCTTTTTCTTTTAAAAATGTTTAAAATTGAGGCAGCAGAGTCATGTGGCTAACAACAGGTAAGGGGAACAATGTATACAATGAAAGGCTTCCCTTTTTCTACTCATACCACTGTCACCTGGAGAGGACTAGGCCACTGGTGTTAGGAAGCAACTGCTGGGGATGCAGCTTGGGGTACAGTGCTGGCCTAGCATTTGGTTTGAGAGTCTCAGCTTTGGGAAGAAAGAAAGAAGGAAGGAAGGAAGGGAGGGAAGAAGGGAGGAAAAGAAAGGAAAGAGAGAGCACCCTGAGCAAAAATCTGAAGGATTCTAAGCTTCAACCCATTCCATACCTGACCTCATGTGAGGGTTCTGCCAAAATCCACTAAAAATGATGCGTACAATTTCCATTATGGGTGAGGTGCACATGAAAAAAAATGAATTTGTGTTTAGACTTGGGTTCTAGCCCCATGACATCTCATTAAACACAAATGTCTCAAAATCTGAAGTTAGGAACTGTCCTGGAGGAACTAATTAGGATTAAGGACACTCACTTTCATCCCAACACTTCCAAGTCTAAGGTCTGACAGGACACAAAAAGTATCGCCTCTACACTGCTAGGGCAGCCACCAATCTATATGCTTGATGGGAAACATTAATCCAGTGGTGGCACTTCATTTCTCTCTGATAGAGAAACACTGACTGGGTATTTTCATAGTGTCATTAACGTAAAAACAGAGGGAGCTTTGAGAATAACTACTGCTAGAAAAGGAAATAAAAGGCTATTTTAGTAGTGAAAAATGTTCCAGCTCTTGACTTCAGTTGTTTTTAATTTTGAGACAGGGTCTCACTGTGTAGCCCTGGCTGCCTGGAATTTGCTTTGTAGACCAGGCTGGCTTTGAACACAGAGATCCACCTGCCTTAAGTGTTTACTTAAAACTGTTCTCCAAGACCCCTTGTTGGGGAAAGAACAGCAGAAGAGCAAACAGTCCAAGAGAAAAACATCATGCCCTTGAGACCAGAAAGAGAGTAAATTGTAGGAGTAAAAACAGTGTCCCTTGAACAGAGCTGGGAAGTAAATCATTCCCAGGCATCTTCCCAAAATACAAGATTCATCTACTGTTTAATCATATGATATAAAAATGCCTATGATAGAAATGGCTAATTACAAGTCATACCCAGGAGAAGGGGGCAACCCACAAAATCCTTCTGTTAATCTGCTGTTTTTTATGAGATGCATTTAGGAGTTTTAAGACAGTGGTCTCATATAATACAGGCTGGGCTCCAACTTCTGGTCTTCCTGCCTTCACCTCTCAAGTGCTGGGATGACGTAGGGGTGGGCCCACATAGCCGGCTCATGAAATGCATTTGAAACTTCAAGGTAACCATCAGCATTTTGTTAGTCCCTTTTCTACAGGAGTCACACTAGGGACTGACAGATGTCTGAGGAAGTCATAATCAGGGTGGCTCTGGAAGAGGAAAAGGACACGGCCGGCATAGGCCTGAGCCGTGGGTTCCCTCCGGTCGCTTCCCTCCAGGCCGTGACCTTGGATGTGCCTCCCGGGAACGGGAAGGCAAGGACCCGGGAATGTTCTTCCCCTCGGGGCCACATCCCCACGGGGTTTATAAGGGGACGGGGCGTCCGTAGAGGGTGGCCAGGCCTCGGGCTCTAGAGCCAGGACAAGACTCCGTCAGACACCAGTCCCCTCCACGTGAGAGGGCGGCGACAGGGAACTGCTGGCCCCGGCGCCGACACCTACCGCCTGCACAGCCGCGCTGCATCGGCTACTACTCCCCACGCCCGCTCCGCCGCCATCATTTCGGTACCAGTGCGCTTGCGCGGACACGCCTCCTTAATTTCCAAGGCCTACGGCGACTCAGGCCTTGAGGAGAGGACGGTCACAAGCGCGCCACCTACAGGTGGAGGGCGGTGCTGCGGGTGAGCCAAGGCGGGGGAGAGGCTGAGGGGAGGAGACAGGCTGTCTTTATTTCCCCCTTTTACTGAAAACAGATTTTTTCCCCTCTCACATAATATACCCTGATTACAGTTCCCCCTCCCTCCCAGTTTTCCCCACCTCCCATCGAGGCCCCACATGCTCAGGTTTTAAGGATTAGGACACTAATATGTGGGTAAACTATGAAGCAACTCCATTAAGCCAACTTAAATTTAATCACTTGCCCATAGAATGCATGTTTGGATATTATCATTGTTTTCTTTGAGATATATTCTTTCCTACATACAATGGAAACTTATTAGCCAACTTTTGGTTCATTGCAAATTTTACAGTGATGTGGTACCACACATTCCTAATCCCAGCACAAAGTAGGCTGAGGCAGGAGGATCACCCATGAATTTGAGGCCAATCAGGGTGAGATCCTGTCTCAAAAAAAATTTTTTTTTTTTTGGTTTTAATACTACATTCTTCCACTGTGTTCTTTTATACCCTCTATACTTTTTGTTTTGGTTTGGTTTGGGTTTGGGTTTGGGTTTTTGAGGGAAGGTTCTCTGTGTAGCCTTGGCTGTCCTGGAACTCAAGAGATCTACCTGCCTCTGCCTCCTGAGTGCTGGGTGCTGGGATTAAAGGCATGCACAGCCATGCCATGCATGTACTCCCTATACTTAATAAATTCAAACATCCCAAGTCAAAATTTGTATTTAAATTTTGTCAAGGTAGAAGTACAGGTTCCAGCAGCTCTGACTTCGGGAGTGGTCCACTAGAGATTGGTACAGTGTACAAAGCACTGTGGACTGCCTCTGGGCTAAGCTGATCTGAGGGCACATCAAGGGGATAGGTCCTCTCCTTCCACAGGATACACTCCAACTTCAGCACAGATTTCACTACTCCAATCTAAGGAGAACTCAAGGAAAGACAAGAGTCTAGAGTCACAGGGTCACAGATTTCAGCCATCTGCTAGTGGCATTTACCTGATTCCTCCTACTGGGAGTCCTGTCCCACATCTTGGTAGAAAGCTCAGTGTGAGTCTGTCTTCCCTCAGAGCACCTGCAGTCTCAGGTAAGAAAGAAAGCAGTTTTGGCGACTGCTGCTGCAACCTCGAAACACAAAATAGTTGAGGTTTTTTGTTTGGTTTTTCAAGACAAGGTTTCTCTGTGTGTAGCCCTGGCTGTCCTGGAACTCATTCTGTATACTATGTTGGACTTGACTCACAGAGATCTACTTGCCTCTGCCTCTCGAGTGCTGGGGTTAAAGGTGTGCACCACCACACCCGGCAACACTTAAGAACTTTAAATCATAAAACTAGCCAGGTGTGGTGGCACATGGCTTTAATTCCTGCACTCAGAAGGCAGAAGCAGGCAGAGCTCTCTGAGTCTGGGGCTAGCCTGGTCTACATAGTGAGTTCCAGGCCACCCATGGCCACATAGTGAGACTCTGTCTCCAAAAAATAAAAAAGAAATCATAGAAGCAGGTGGAGGTTTATGTTTAGATGGTAAGTACATTCTCAGAAAATGTGGGCAACTTTGGCTTCACTCATGTGTACTATACCAGAACTCTGGGGCCCTGGATTGTGAAAACTGTCTCTGAACAAAGCATATCGCCAGTTCTTGAATCCTGTTAAGTCCAGCTCAGGAAGTTTAATTAAATACCACCGTGGCTGTTTTCTTCACAGTTGGAAATAGGCAGGCAGGTTCTCCCTCATGACAGGGAGCTTGTAATGTCCTAGGTTCATTTCCTGTACGTTTCTCTGTGCCAACACTGGCTTCTTTTCAGGAATATTAGAATCTATAACAGGCTGTGGGCTGATGAAAGGTGCCTAGGGCCCTTTCATCCACAGAAGATCCCACTTAAGAAAAAACACACCACTTAGTCACTTAATTAGGTTCATTTTAATAGAGTATAGGAGTTTACAACTCAAACAATTATCCATAAAAACTATCAGATACATATGATAGATCACACCCAGAGTGAACAACATACTCTAACAGCCTGCAATGAGAGGTATTACAAAACTGCTAGGAATGACCTTCTGGTTTCCCCACGATTGTTTGCATGTTAAGGATTCCTGAGGCCTCCTTACCTCAGCACTCCTTCCAAGCTGCTTACAGATCCTCAATCAACTCCAAATACTGCCAGCAGAGGGTGCTCACCTTCCCTCCTCAAAATACGAATGGTCCTTGGCCTCTG
Source organism: Neotoma lepida (assembly GCA_001675575.1). Lineage (NCBI taxonomy): Eukaryota > Metazoa > Chordata > Mammalia > Rodentia > Cricetidae > Neotoma > Neotoma lepida. The sequence continues at coordinate 10,278 of LZPO01097208.1, read as the reverse complement.
TTATTTGGTTTCTGTTCCCTAAAAATGACATCAACTGTTCCATTCAAAATAACAACTTCAGGCCCTGTGATGCAGGTCACCACTGTGCTCCCAGTGCCACCCACAGGTGCTTACTTAGGAAGGAGGCTGAAGCAATAGCTAGTCAATTCCCTCACCACAGAAGCAAACAACTCCAATGCTAAATTTGGAGGTTTGGGCAAAGGGAACTGAGTTACTGGTGCCAGCTGCCTGTGGTCCCTCCCCAGTCCTCTTCAGATGATTAACTGGAAGGGCTGGGGTTAACAACACAAAGGAAGCAGGAGGATGCATGTTTGCGCACACAGATGCTGAGAAACTCTTCATACAAAGAATCTTTGGTAGACTTGCAGAACATGGCAGGCTCATCATTTCCAAAGGAAATTATTTTACTGTCTCTCATTACCTCAAAGTGAAAGTGCTGGAGACTGGACATGGTCCTGACACCGTCTAAGCATGTGCTATCAGCCTACCCTGACCTATTCTTGACTGATGTTGAAAATTCCATTCTGAAATTCCTTGCCAAAAGGAATCTGATCCCCTTGGTGTACAGATAACATGGTTCTACCACAAGGCAGCACAAATAATGGTTACTATTAACTCAGAACTGTGTAACACTTGCCTAAGTCAGAGGTTGCTGACAAAACTTAGGGAATTACAAGTCACAGAAACTTTGGCCTAAGCCACAGGTAGGTAATATATAGCCTTTTTTGTGTGTATTTTGAGACAAGGTCTTGCTTGTCCCAAGCAGGCCATGAATTCATGAACCTCTTGCCTCATTACAGGCATGTGTCCCCACGGCCAGCACTTAGCTATTTTTGCTATTCTAGAGTCCTCTCACATCTACACTCATTCTAGAGGCATGTAGGATCAGGGTGGAGAGTATCCTCTGGGTTACATCTCCAGAGGAAAGCTGGGTCCTGCCAACCCTCCTCTGTCTTTATTCTAGGGAAAGGTGAGCCATTTCATTGTTAGATTGTCAAGGCTGGCCTGAATCCTAAAATGAAATTTTACAGTAGCAAGGGAAACAACCATAAGCTAGAATGACAATTCACCACCCACTTATTGGTCTGGTCAAAAGGAGAGAATGTTGAGGCAATTAAGGGGGAGTAGGAATGGGGGGGGCACAAAGACCTCTGGGGACAGAACAGAAACAACTAGACATTACTTTTTATTTTTAAGCATTTTGAAACCTTTTCTTTAGTGAAATTTTTATTAAGTTTTCAAGTGTTCTGGTAGTTAGAACAAAACAAATATTGATTGACAAAGGCTATCACTCAATTGACACGATTTTACTTACAATTCCCAGTGTTTACTCTTTACAGCAAGCACTGGAGGGCTGGGAAACAGGCTGGCCATGGAAAGTGTTAGGGTGCTCCTACCTTCTACCACTGTACTCCTGCAAACCACATTTCATCAAAATAAGTTTGATTCTGATAAAAATGCTGTGACCAGCAGCTGGTTTGGAGTTGATTGGGATGTGTTCTAAAGTCTGAAGGTGAAAGACACAGCAGGGAGCAACATCTATTGACATTTGAGGGACCCAAATGGACTCCACTGGAAGTTGCCTCGGTCCTGCTGGAGAGGGCACTGCATCTCCTGCTCCCCAACTTCCCATTTAANTTTCCTATTTGAAGTAATGTATACATATCATACAATTTGATACATGTTTTGATTATTTTCATATACAGAATAAAAACACAGAATTTCTTATCATCAGATCACTCTAATACTTTATGCACCAGTGAAGAGTAGCTGAAAACACTGACAAGCACATGGTCCAACACTTCATAAATATACAACAGGCCAGAAAGACAGCATTTTTTTGAACATTTAGAAGATCTCAGTTGCCAGATGAAACTGAGACACAACATGGATTAGTGAGTAGGAGACTGTTAGCACATGTGTGTGCAGGCACACACACACACACACACACACTGGGGCATGCACCAGTACATAGGTCTTCAACCCCACCAGTGAGCCAAGACAAAACAGCCTGTATGAACTAAAATCTGCTTTCAGCACCAACTTCTGTTCATTTTCATGGCTAGATTCCTCACCATCACATGATGGAACCATCTGTGTGCCCTCTCTGTCTCCAACTACTGGAGTTAATTAAATCCAGTGGTTGCACATGCTAGGTAAGCATTCTACCATCTAACTACATAACCAACCCTCTTTAAATTTTAATAGTAAGATCTTGCTAAGCTTCTCAGGCTGGTTTTGATTTGAACTCACAATTCTCTTGCCTCGGCCTCCCAAGTATTGGCATCATAGGTGTGCCTGCCACAGATGTTCATTTCATTATTTCATTTTCTTTGTTTTGGCGCTAACCATGGATTTGGCGTGAAAGAGCTGTATTGTAAGCTTAAGAAACTGGTAAGACATTTTCCATCACACATAAGTTATTCTGTTACAGTGCTCATTAGTCAGCTAACAGGGAGGAAGCCAGGGCCTCACCTGTGCAGGCTCCATCTCTGAGCTATGTCCCCAGCTAGCCTCACACATCATTTAGGAGTTCATCAGTATATGATATGGCTTAAGGCTTTGTCTAAGGACATTCTGACTCATCTCTTTCTACTGAGTCAAAAGTTCAAAATTTCCTGTTTCCTATGAAATATACGAAGTGACCAGCACACAGCAGAAATGAAAACAAAGTGCAGTACTTTGTTGACAATGATTCCTCTTCCTTATTATTAAACTGTTAGAGTATGGTCACTGGGAACCTGGTATTGGTTCATAGACTTTAAGCACCCCTAATTCCCTGTAAAACGAACTTTTCCAGATTTCCACTCAGGACGGCATCCCACCAGGACACCTGATCATTAAAGTACACACCGATCCTGTCTTCCAGACTCTTCCATGGTACCTCCTTCAGAACTCATCTGCTGGCTACTCTGTCAGATTTCCTTCACAAACTGCTGTGTAAGAAAAAAACATTCTGCATGTGGTCACATTCATTCCCTGTTCAAAGATGGTAGACAGACTTTCCACTCAGCAGATGAAAAAAGGCCCTAAAGCCCACACTTCACAAATGACTCAACTATATAAAATAAAGAGCCCATGATTTTACTCTAATTTGAATTAAATGAGATAAAACCTTGTGAATTAAAATGACTGATTAGATGGAGTGATACAGTAATCCAAGTTAGAACAGTCTGTAGCGCTGTTATGGGGCTGATGTTGACTTTGCATTCCGAAATTTCTATTCAAGAGATGGGTCCTTGTATTTTGCCAAAGCTGGCCTTGAGATCCTGGACTCAAGCTGTCCTTCTGCCTCAGTCTTCTAAGTAACTGGGATTACAGGTAGATGCTGCAACCTGGCAAGAGCTTGTGACATCAAGTGAGGACTCTGTATGGACATTTCCATCCTTTCTGCACATGCCTTGGAGGACTTCACCTGACAACAAGCATGGGAAGTTTGGTTGCAAAGTTCCACGTACATTAGCCAAACTTCTCATTTAACAGAAAGACCAGTTTGTATCCACTAGTATACAAAAAATTCAAAAATAATAACTGTGAGAAAGCAAGTTCCCAGAGAGAATAGTTAGCCTTTACTGAAGTGAAAGGCAGCTTTCTGATGGAGTGGAGCCCTTACATGGCAACCACTGTGGGGGGGGGGCATACATATTGACTGTTATTTAAACAAGTGGAGAACACCAAAAAGAAAAGTACTGAAAAACAGCTTCCTTTCTCTCTCTTAAGACAGGCTTTCACTCACTGGCTGGCCTGGAACTTGCTATGTAGACAAGGCTGGCCTCAAAACTCAATAGAGATCCATCTGTCTGTGCCTCACAAATTCTGGGGTTAAGGTGCCTGCCACCACACCAGGGAAAAAGTATCCATTCTTATGTTACTGTCAAGAGTCCTGGGTTTTATTTTATTATTTTTTTGTGTGCCAAGGACAGAACCCAGGGCATGGTGCACGCAAAGCATGTATTCTTCCGCTGAGTTGTGTACCCAACGCCTGACTTTCAAATTTAAAGGACATCACAACTAATTGACTGCAAGTGCAGTCTGGCATTTAAGTTTCATTACTGGATGAATTTTTGGAAAATTCTTTTATTTTTTGAGACAGTGTCTCATATAGTCTAGGCTGGCCTTGAACCCCTTCTTCCTGTACCTCCTAAGTGCCCTGCTTACAGGAGTGTGCTAGCATACCTGGCTTCTAGTAATTTTTCTATCACTAAAGCAGTTTGATGAACAACTCTCCAAACTTCCCCAAGCAAGTGGAGGAACTGTATGCTAGAGGCTGTAAGCACGTACCCTGAGCTTGGTGCAGACTCTTTCCATTAAACTCAACTTCCTCAGCAGAAACCTCCTGGTGGAGTCATGGGTTTTTTTAAGGCACTAAAAATGAAGGATATGAAAACACCTGAAATGAGTCAGAGCATTCCAGAAATAAAAATATACTTCTGAAAACATAGCCAGTCACCCGTCTGTTCTACTTTAACATCTGAATGGAACAGATAATTTAAAGATCTGCAAGGACAGCTGACCAGCTCTTTTTCATTTTCAATTTACTTCTAGGTATCATGTTTGTACCCACTCAAGAGGTAACAGAGGTGTATGGGAAGAGTTTGAGGGAAAAAAAACAGGCAAACCCAGCTTGTGGCTTAGGCTCCTGATTAATGAATTTCATAATTTCATACATTTCATACAATGGTACCCAGGAAGGATTCCCAGTGACTGGAACGCTAAAGATGCTCTTCCCCTGTTGCCAGGGGAAAATAGAAGGAACGGTGACTTTTTTGGGTGGGAGGAGAGGGTGTTGAGATATGGTGGCCTGGAATTCAGTATTAAACCCAGGCTAGCCTCTAACTTGTGGCAATCTTCCTGTCTCAGCTCCCCAAGAACTCAGATTATAGACATGAGCTACCATGTCCAGTTTTGGAAATCTGATTTTTCAAAACCAGGTAAATGGAATTTTAAAAACTCACTCTGAAACCTCAGTTCCAACAGGATTGCCCCATACAGTCCAACAACTTCAGTTTTACCATGAGAAAAAAATCTAAATAAAGCCAAGGTTCAAGTCAGGTCAACAGGCAAACACAAGAAAATGATTTGATAATGGAGGTAGGCATGGTGCTTTCACTCAGAGGAAAAAGGTTTCTTGTATGCATGCACACGCATGTATCCATACTAGTCTAAAAAGGAGACTATGGGAAGGCAGAGTGAGCTTTTCCCACCTGTGTGCTCTTTTACACAACAGAGAATCTGACCCACACCATGCACCCCGACACTTGTGCACAAGGGCCAGCTTGGCTCATACAGACTCAGTGACAGATCCCAGAATCCTTTGAGAGCTGCTGGCTCCACAGGAATGAATGATGAGAGGCTGAAGGATTAACTTCTTCAGATGTGCAGGAAATTTATTTATATTGCTCTTTTTATTGAGAAATCTCTCTGTTCCAAGAGTACTGTAGAGTCCTGGAGGGATTCATCTGGACTCTTCAGTTCAAGTGACTCCCAACAGGAGCTTCAGGCATTCAAAGCTGTGGTGTAATACAGCCCCTGTGAACTGGGGGTAAAATATTCCTGGATTAAAAGGGGTTCTGGGCAGAAAAGAATCAGAGTTCTGGGTGCAGGTGGAAGGCACCCAGAAATGAGCATAAACCAAAGCAGGAAGTGTAACGTAGAGCTTCTGCTGAGTCTCACAGCAACTCGGCTAGTTGCCTTGAAATGATTCTGCTCCAAGGCAGGGACTGCAGGGTCACAGTGGATACTCCCTGAAAGGCCAGCCAGGAGTGGTGTAATAGGTCCTGGTGGGGTGGGTGGAGGCAGGCCTCAGGCTGCTCTCTGCTCCTAGGGTTTCTGTTTGCCTGCTTTTGAAGGAAAGGGCGCTAAAGCAAAAGGATCAGCGGCGGGCAGCTCTGTAGTCCTGGAGGACAGAGATGTGACAGACACAGAGCCAGCTAGCAACTGCTTATTGCTTTGTGAAACAATCTTGTAGGCAGCGATGGGCTGGGCTTCTGGACTTGGCTCATCTTCTGGGCTATAGTGTCGGGAATATTTGGATAAAGCCTGGGGGAGGAATGGCTTGCCAGCCACCGGCCCAGAAAAGGCTTCTTTCTGGGGCTGCAGTCCTCTGTTTCTGTCACTAGGATGATTCCCAGATTCCATGGGAGATCCCCTGGGAGAGCTGCTGTCAAAATGGTCTGCCACCTGGACAGAGTGGGAGGGGAGACCGGCCTGCTGTGCAAAGCCAGTCACAGGATACTGTGCCTGGGCAGGGGTGTACATAGCTCTATCACGGCCTGGAAGCAGGGGCCCTTCACCGGGCTGACCAAGGCCGGCCTGCATCAGCAAATCCTGTGAGGAGCCCTGTGCAGCCAGTAACTCCTCCACACTCCTCTTCTTGGTAAAAGGAGCTCTGGAGAACACGTCCACCTCCTCTGTCTGGGAAGGAGCTACAATGCCCTTGGAGACAAAAGGGGCTTTGGAGAAAATGTCCATGTCATCTGCTGGAACCAGTGAGCTCCTGAAGGGTGCTGTGGCAAAGACATCAGGCTCTCCAAGACCATCTGAGGACTGCTGGTTGATTGGTAAGAACTGGCTCTTTTTCCCACCTTGTCCCCCCTTTTCTGGCTCAGCAGACACTCCAGACTCAGAGAACAAAGTGGCTTCTCCCAGCTTCCCCTGGGGAGGCCTGCAGCTCTCATCCTCCTCTTCAGACTCCAGAAGGAGAGGCCGAGACCCACTGCAGTCCAACATGTCCCCCTCCAGGTCGGTGCCCTCCTCCTCACTGCTATGGAAGGAGCTATTGCTGGAAGGGCCCTCTCGGGCCAGGGAATCAGACTCTAAGATGTTCTGGGCCTTTGTTCCAGGAACTCTGCAGGAATCTGGATAGAGGGCGAGGCCTTTGGCACCCACGGGTTCTTTAAAGTGCTCTACAGTAATTACAGGACAAGGACTGGGTTCTCTCTGGAGACCTAGAAAAGCATAAAATTTAGAATTAATGTGGAGGCTGGGTTAGAGCTTTTGGGAACATTTAATGGTCAACCGAAGCAGATACATTGTGGAACCAAATGATAGATGTTGAAAATGGAAAAACAGAAAAATAAAAAGTCAAGCAAGGTAAATGCACACAGATTGAAGACACAACCACCATCTCACACTTTGGATCATGATAGACACAAATGAGCAGGAAAGGTGAAAATGTTAGGCACACGGACATTCAGGGCAACTAAGCAACACTCCTACTTGGAGGCCAGGCACAGACACCTGCTCTACCTGACTCAGTGCCAAATGGAAACAAGCTCAGTCATTCCTCTCCACATACATCAGACAGTCTGGGAGACAGTCTGTGGAGAATCACTGCCCGGGGGTGAACTTAACTCGGCATCTGGCATGTGCTCCACGTGCGGAAAGACAGACCCTCTGACAGGCAGAGTTTGGCTGTCAGTAAATGCATGCTTACTTGATGACACACTGCAAGCAGTACTCACAGAGCACTTGGTGCCTGATGCAAATATGGAGGGTACATTCTGAGTCATATTAGATGACATCAACCCGGCTGGAGTGGCCCTAAATTTTGTTTTTAGTGTCCCAAGTTAGCAAAGATCTCTGTTTAATGAATCCACCATTAAGTTCTTTAAGCAGAAACTCTAGCAAACTCCATTGTACTAGGACAAGTGTAATGTAGGTAGAGGTGCCTCTGGGTGCTCTGGCATTTAAAATCAAATAGACAATTATCAGAATGCAATAGAGCTTACCTTCCAAGAAATATTAGCAGGTTAGAAGTATGTCATTGGGCACATGTTAGCAAGAGGGTAGGAAAAAGGCATATGTAACTAAGCAAGAAGAATCCAGAGAAAGGGTGGGTGGGGGTGGGGGGTGAGGAACAAAATAGATTTCATTATGGGCTCAAAAAAGACATACCACCGAAATGTCCCAACCCACCAGGATGCTAACTATTGGCCATTCCCTCCCGACCTGGGCCCTCTCCCTCTGATGAATACCTTATCAGGCAGGAATTTCTGCCATACATTGCTCTTTACTAACATTCTTGCTTGAACTAAGCACACAGCACAGAGGAGGGGGCTATGAAGTTGGTTTATTGGAAACCAGTCACTAGAATTTACACTGTAGAGAACACAAAGTGTGGGCTAAGCATTTTATTAAAAGACCCCATACAAAACTACTGTTTTTCTGAATCCTGTAACTTATTTTAAAGCAGTGTTTCACTTTAATCTGTTGACAACAATAATTTTCAGAAGGTTCCCCCCCTTGTTTTTATTTCCTTTTCTAATAGTGTGAACATAATGAATTCTAAACTCAAAATTTAAGTTGAGTCCCGTTTGGTTCAGTGTGGCTTTTCAAATGCTGTGTGAAGAATGGGAGTTGGAAGAGAATAAACCTTTCCTTGCACTGTCACTCTCCTGCACGCAGTAGGAGTTGATACAGAAACCAGCAGGGAATGAAGTCCTCTGCTCCCTCACAGTGTATATGGACACAACCCTAATTTCTCAGGCAAGAGAACTAAGATTAGATTTATCTCAGAGATACCCAGGTAACAACTTCTGTGAGGGAACTAAAGTCAAGGGGGAGAGGAGCCACTAACTTTCAAAATAAAACTCACCAAGAAATGTAAGAGGCTCCTAAGAGTCCATAGGCTATTTCCTCTTCTATGTCAATTGACAAAACTAAGGTGCACTTCCTCTCCTTCCCCAAACTACCTGAATGTTGTTGCTTCTCCACTGGCTATGCAGCAGAGCAAAGCATCCTTTAGCACAGAGAGGTAGGTAGGTCAAGCAGTGACTGCTCCTGGTACTGTATGGACTGATTTGGTGATGACACTGCTTTCACTGTAGTCAGTGATGTGCAGGAACTGAAACTGGACTCATTCAAACCAAGTCATGTACAGACTGCAAAAGGCATCTATCTACCCAGAGACCCAGGGCCCGACGCCTTCAATGCTCGATTACATTCTGAGAGCTATGGGGTAGAGAACTCCCTCATCCACAATGGGACATGAAGAACATGCCCGCCTCATGCAAACTACTTCTGTCAAGTAGCAAGCTTTGAGTCAAGAACCCAGGTGAAAATCTGCCCACTCAGGACATCTTTGAATTTTGAAGTGAATAGTGAGGTAGTGAGGTATTTAAAATACTAACAGCTATTTGGCCTCAGTGTGTATATGGCTTTTTTGTTCATCATGAGGCATTCTCTTATAAATCCCTCAAACTGGATCATGACTCTTTTTGTTTCCAAAACTTCTAGAAATAACTCCATCTGGCTCCATTTTGAGGCTGTAAGTTACAAAGATTTCAGTAGAACTTGCACACCCTAGGGAGTTATCTTCACCATCCCCTGCACTATCCCAGAGATCAAAGTGTGGCATTCATGGGGATGACTGACCCCAGAAATGTTCTCTGATTGACAGTGAGGTCATCAGAGTGCTCACTAAAGAAGCAAAATTTAAGATTAAAAAAAAATGTTATTACTATGTGTGTGTGTACAAGCATGTGCTACAGTGTTCACAGTAGAGGTCACAGGACAGTTTGCACAAGTCAGTCCTCTCCTTCCACCCCACGGGCTCTAACTCAGGTCATCAGGCTTGGCACAGGCACTTTTACCCAATGAATCATCTGGCTGACCCCAAATCTGAAATTTAAATTTCAAGCTGGATACTCTTCAGTGTAGTATGTCAGAATTGTACTTGTCTCTACACTATAGCTGAAATAATAGTGGCAGGGAACATCAACGACAAATTCTTGCCAGTCTGAAGTAATGGCCCAGGTATCTCATACATCCAGAGACTGAAAATCACCCCAATGAGGTGTGTGGCATCAGCTGAAATTTGGTGTATCAGAACCATACCCAGGAATCACAATCTGAGTAGCCTATAGTTCCCACACCCTTTGGTGCTCATCATGAACTTCAGCATTTGGTTCTCCCTTATGTTAGGCAGTAGCAGGAAAGCCCACAGCTGGATGCCAGGAGCAATTAAGGAGAGCCATTTCTCACTGGGCAAAAATATATTCTTGCCATCCTAGTAAACGTTTAATTCACTTGGCCTGGGCGTATTAAAGACTAGGGGAAAACAGCTGCAATTGGTGCCATTTTATCACCGAAGTATGGTCCTGGCTAATGCGTGTTTGTAGGTTTCTCATTCTTGACCATAAGGGGCTTCATTCTCCAAGGTCACCATAACTCATTCAACCTAGAGACATCTTGCACAGGTGTGCACTCACTGCATCTTCCTCAGGACATCTTGCACAGGTGTGCACTCACTGCACCTTCCTCAGGACATCTTGCACA
>LZPO01097207.1:146468-169779 GCA_001675575.1 Neotoma lepida | reverse complement strand
CTTATTCCATTGTTCTGAGGGGTTGTGCACACAGCTTGATGGCAGGAGTCCTAAGTTGCTATATGCATTGTTCAGAGTGGGTATGTGTGCATGGTATGTGCAGGTAAGGTTTCTGGGCTGCTAGGTGTGTTATTAGAAGAGAGGTGTCTGCATATCTCAACTCAAGTGGNGTCCTAAGTTGCTATTCCCCATGCTTGCCTGACTTCACTGGTTTTCCAGGTGTGCACCACCACACCTGGTTTATGAAGTGCTAGGGGTCTCTCTGGGCTTCATGCATACGAGGTGAGTGCTCTAGCAACTGAGCTATATTTCCAGTTTGGTTTTTTATCACACTTATAACATTTATGTAAAATATTTGTTGAGATTTACACCAAAGTTACTATATGGAGAGTTTGTTCATATCTGTTTGAAAAGACTGTCTTGGCCAATGCTTCATGAAGGCATTACCTGTATATCCCCTGATATGAAACCATCAAGGGACTNATCTATTGAACAGGTCCTAATGCNGTGATCTAATTGTCTCTGGAAATGACAATTTCACTAAACACCTAGTTGTTTCTTAATCCAGGCAAGGTCACAGTCAACATTAGCCAGCACAACACTGAGTTATTTCAGAATANATGTNATAGATGGAGTTAGATGTTTTTTTCCAGTGATTTTGATGATAATTTATTTAGTGTAGATTATCTGTAGATCTGTACTAGTCAGCATGTAATGAATATTTCATTTCCTCTGTAGCCTGACGTCAAGACCCCAATGGCTAATGAAGCTAACCCTTGTCCATGTGACATTGGTCACAAGCTAGAGTATGGTGGCATGGGCCAGGAAGTTCAGGTTGAGCACATCAAGGCATATGTCACCCGGTCCCCTGTGGATGCAGGCAAAGCTGTGATTGTCGTCCAGGATATATTTGGTTGGCAGCTGCCCAACACCAGGTATATGGCTGACATGATTGCTGGAAACGGATACACGTACGTNTGAAGTTCTGTTCTTTGCTTAAATTCATGTGAATTTCTGTGGTCCATTTTGTTCCCTTCCGAAAGACAAAACCAAAACCTAATAGCCTGAGCTGTATTCTCATTTACATTATCTATTTCCTTATCTTAGTGATGGGAACTGGGAACTGTCCTTTGAAATTTAACACTGACCTGGTAGAGCCAACTCTTCCAAACAGAATCCCTTGGCATCAGGTCCCCAGTGGTACCTGGCCCTACAGTCATGCTGGTCAGAGGGTCCTCTCCCTACAAAGGGTCCCTTCCAGGCATAGGCCAGCANACCTGTACACACTCAAGCATCTCAGCCCCAGGGTGGGTTTCACAGGTCTTCTTGGAAGGTGACTCAGAACAAAAGGAAGTCATAAGTCAAGGCACTTTTAAAGTACATCAGTGGAAATATCAGGTGAGTTCCAGCAAAACCTTCTGCTGTAAGTGTCATGAGATCTGGTGATGTTCTTAGCTCTTGTGTTGGTGGACGCTACTGCTCTGTTACTGCATTCCATATGATTTAGCTGATAGTCACAGGGTGTTAGGTCAGACACAAAGATGGCAATGAATAGATTATGAGGGCTAAAGATGACCCAAGAGAGTTGGGCTCTGAACCTGCAGCATTCCAAATTCTCCACAGTGCTGAAGTTCCCATCAATTTATTAGCCTAGTGCCATCTTGTGCACAGGCAATGTGGCTGATTTTCTGGGAACTTGTGTTCACAGTGCACAGAGAGCTGGAAGTCCAGGGTGAGCCTGTCTTCTTCCCCATCGAGCTTCGATGCAGACCTATCAGACCTATCGAGGGATGAAAAGATGACCTTGAGGAGAGTGGGGCCATTTCCTGGGGGAAGCCTCTAAATAAACCTATAATAGCCAATGTGGACAGGCTATTACCCTTCTAGCAGCCCTGAGAGGCAGCGATATTACCTTCCCCATATTGCAGATTGGGAAGTCAAGACACCAAGAGAGAGGTTCTTAGTTGCTCTGAGTGAATTGTAAGCAGCTGTTTGAATGGGACTAGGACTTACAAGGCTCTGTCCCCTTCACACTACTCATCTTACTTACCCAGAGAAATCTGAGGCTGGGCAGTGCACATATCTATCTGTCTGGTCAAGAATGTGAGGCTAGGGACTGGAGAGATGGCTCAGTGGTTAAAAGTACTTGACGACTTGACAGAAAACCCAGGTTTGGTTCTGAGAACACACATGGCAGCTCACAACTGTCTCTAACTAGTTAGAGGAGATCTGACACCTTCTTCTGGCCTCTGCAAGCAACAGGCATGTACATAATATGTGCAGATAAGCACTTCATACACATACAAATAAATAAATCTTAAAGAATGTGAGGGATGCCAAGGAGTGGTGGCACACTACTGTAATCCCAGCACTCAGGAGGCAGAAGCCNGTGGATCTCTGTGAGTTCAAGGCCAGACTGGTCTACAGAGTGAGTTCCAGGACAGCCAAGGCTGTTACATAGAGAAACCCTGTCTCGAAAAACCTAAATAAATAAATAAATAAATAAGAATGTGAGGGATAAAAGTGGTCAGTTACTTGTCAAGGTCTTGCTACAGTATAGGGTGGTACTGAGACACNAACCTGACCTTTTTGGCCCAGGCCCTGGTGTTCTGCCCCCTGTGCAGCAGAGGGGCTGGTCCCTTGAATCACAGCCACAGCTAACTCTTTCCTTTGGGAGACTGTAGGTCCATCCCTCCTGAGTTGGCTTCTAGGAGAATGGCATGGACTCCAGGGTACAATCTTGCCTCTGCCCTCCCAAGTACTAGGATTAGTAATGTCCATGATTTCCAAACTGTGCAGTTGCCTGTGCTANGTCCTCTATCATTTGATCCTCTATATGATTTGTGCGTGTGTACAGTGTATATATGTGTATATGAGTGAGGGTTCATGCTTACTGTGGTGAACACGGAGAGGGCAGAGGTCAACTTCTGTTAGTCTTCACTTTGCTTGTTTACTCTTTCTCTGGCCTGATCTAGAACATGCTGTGGACCTTACTCTTGGGGCAGGAAATTGGTAGGCTGTACAGAGGCTGGGTGGGGCATTATCTGATCACAGTGACTATTCATATTCTTCAGGGGTGACCTTTGGCCAAAGCCAGTGTTCAAGGCCAGGAAAGTCCTGGGCTAGCTGAGAGGAACAACTAACTCNATGGAGGAAGGAAGGACATTTCAGGGTCCATACCAGGTCTGTCTCCTTCTGCACTGGAATGGCTTTTGAGACGTGTCCCTGCTGGTGGCCTTCTCACTTGCTAGAGCAGGGTCACACCCAAGCTGCTGNAAGCTGTGTACCTCCAGTTGTAGAATCTGAGGCAAACTGGCCTGGCTCCAGATGACCTTCGATGTAATCAAGGGTGGCCTTCATGACCCAGGTTTTTTCCTTCCCTCTGCTGAGAATTGGCAACCTAACAAGGTGCTTAATAAACCTGGACAAACATTGAGTTGAAGCAATCAAAGGCTTATTCATGTCCATATTTTACAGAACCATCGTCCCAGACTTCTTTGTGGGGCAAGAGCCATGGGACCCAGCTGGTGACTGGTCTACCTTCCCTGAGTGGATAAAATCAAAAAATCCCAGAAATATCAATCGGTAAGTTATCAACAAGCTTGGTTTTGTATGTGACACAGCCTAAGGAGAGGTGGGCTTCACTACAGGTTTCCTCTCCCTCCCTCCCTATGGGGTAAGGCTTCACTTGGCCCTAGTCAAAGTCCTTCCAACAACATGATGGGAAAGTTTTGCTCCAGCACACTGTATGAGCTGTGGATGGAGGCTGACATGCACTCCTTGCTCCACTGCTCCAGCAAGCATAGCTGTTCACCTGTCTTAAAAGTGATGAGTTCAAAGTTCTGAGTTCAAAGTTCTATGTCACCTATCCCAAGTGGATCAGCAGTTCAAAGAGCTATTGGTTTATAGAACCAAGNAAATTAGCTCAGAGTTCAAGTAGGAATTGGCCCATAGTTTAAAGGTGTTCCCAACTCTCATTCTTCTGTCGCTGCTCAGCCTCACTTCTTGTGTGCTGGCTTCGTCCTCAAGAAGCCCACCTCAGAGGCAGCCCATTCTTCACAGCCTCTCTCCCAGCAACCTGGAGAGCATCATATTCCCCCTTCCCCCTAGTTATGATGAGCTCTGCAGTCCATCCTGGAAAACCATCATTCTGACCAGGAGATTGCTCTTCTCTGATTGATCAGGTATGAGCCACAGACTACTGCAACCACAGAGATTTAGTTTACCTCAAATTCCACATTCCACTATGGAAGCAGTGTGACAAGGTTTTATAGTAACAGAATAAAGATAAATTCTAAATCAAGACACTCTTGAAATACATTGGTGCAAACATTAATTAGGTGGTTACAGTAGAATAGAGAAATCTCAGCTGTAGGACCCAGATGCTATCTGATAGCATTGTTAGCTCTTTGATTGGTGAAGAATAGGATTTTATTGAGTTGATATATTCCAAAGGTTTTTATCTGTTTATCAGGATGTTAGGTTCAGCTTTATCTGCTAATTACAGGAGTTAGAGCCAANAGAGGTGNGCAAGGAACGGCTCATTAGTGGGTTAGAGACAGAGATACATTGTAATTAGGCTCTAGCCTGCGCCCTTCCAAACTCCTCACAGCTTGCTTAAGTTTGCATTTTAAGCAGTCCGTCAGCCNTACAGTCACAGCNTCTTTCTAGGAACTCTGGTTCTCAANACCAAACAAGTAGAAAAACTTCAAGTAATATCCACTGAGACATTCCAGTCACCATAACCTTGAAGGTTCACGAATTAGCCCTCTCTTTCCAATGCCTTTTCTTTCTGTTCTAGAGAGGTGGAGGCCGTCATGAGGTACCTGACACAACAGTGTCATGCCCAGAAGATTGGCATTGTAGGCTTCTGCTGGGGGGGTGCTGTTGTGCACCATGTGATGATGACATACCCGGAAATCAGGGCAGGGGTGTCTGTTTATGGTAAGTGCCCAGTGCATTTCACTCAAGTGAAAGAAGGATGGTGGCCTCTCCCCACATGCTGCAATACAAAACCTGATGGCATGAGATAAACCAGCTTAGCATGGTTTTCTGAATCTGAAAACAGAACTGGGGACATGGCTCAGTCAGTATAGTTCTTGTCTTGCAAGCATGAGTTCCTGAATCTGGTCCTCAGAACCGATGTTAAGGGAGGCAGAGACAGGTGAGATTTTGGCTTACTAGGCACTTTGCCTAGCCTACTTGGTAAGTCCTAGATCCTGTCTCAAAAATCTAGGTGAAAAGGCTCCTCAGGAACACATCCAAGGTTGTCCTCTGACTCCCAAATGCAGGTGCACCTATGCACCAGTGAATGGAATCACATGCAAGTGTACAAGCACGCACACTCTCACACACCCACACAGAGAAAAAGCAGAGTCCACTTTAAAGTACAAACAGCAACTTTCACCTTTTTTTTAATTAGCAGATTAAAAAAATTTGTATGGGTATATTACCTACATGTATGTCTGTGCACTATGTGTATGCCTGGTACCCATGGAGGCCAGAAGACGTTGTCAGATCCCCTCTATAGTTATAGATGGTTGTGAGCCAGCATGGGGATGCTGGGAANTGAATCTGGGTCCTCTGGAAGAGTAGCCAGTAACTGCTGAGCCATCTCTCCAGCCCCAACTTTTACATTTTAGCCAAGAGAAAACAAAGTTATTCTAACCATGAGATTAAAAACTCTGTTGGCAGAAGCAGCACAGTGAATGTACAATTTAAAAGCATCTAGACTAAAATATGTCAAAAATAATGCAAGAAAGTTGACTGCTACTTCAAAAAGCTACACATGCACAAGCAGTTCTTATATGGCTTATGAGCTCCTTGACATGGCACTTCACCTACTGTTAGCACTAAGAAAAAACCCAAAATATTTCCTTACACAAAAGGAAATATAGTTAGGCACGGCACACACGCTTGTAATCCCAGTACTTGGGAGACTGAAGCAGGAAGACTGGAATTTTCTGGCCAGCATGAGTTACATAGTGATAGCTAGTCTCAAACAACAGAACAAATTCAATAAGCCACCAGTTGGCCTGAGACATCAGGCCCAGGGTGTCTATGGTGAATTAAAAGGTTGCGCCTGTGTGCATGTCTCTCTGGCGCCACCTGCTGATTGCTGTTGTGCAGCATGTGAGTGGAAGGTTAGGGCAGGAATTGGGCATGAGACATCCACTGACCATCCAGACCCAATATGTGGCCTTGCCAGAGTTGGGCAGGGATCCTTCCTGTGGCTTGCTGCCTTTTGGAAAAGTAATGGGGAAGAGAGACGCTGGGTGCTACTTAGGTTTGATATCACACTGGCAGGAAACAGGGAAAAATTGTTTTTCTCTCATCTTTTAAAATCATCACGATCACGTGTATGTGTGCATAGTGNGTGTGTGGACCTGCAGGCAACAATGCCTGTGTGGAAGCCAGAGGATAACTTTATGTGGGTTCAGGGATCAAACTCAGGTCCTTAGGTTGGTTTGGCAAGTGAGTCCTCTGACTCACTNCCTGCCCAGTCTTCCAACAGTACACGACTTGCTTTTCCTCTCAGCAAACACATCTGGGGGTTGCCTGGGCCTGGCAGAGCAGTTACTTTGCACCAAGTAACCTTTAGAGCGCCGAGACAAGGATGGACACTGAATTTCATACAGTGACTTGCAGAGCAGACATTGTACCCTTGGGGTCTTGTTGGATTAATACCCTGGTCCANTGGCTGTTGTTCTTATGAATAAAACTGTCTAGTTCATTGAAACTGGAACAAGTGGGGGGGGGTCTCCATAGAAACTTTGATGCGACAGCCATCTCAAGAGGGAGCACTTCTCAGATTCCTCTGTCCTCACACCAAGCAGCACACAGCATCAAGTTTATTGGCCCGGTTCCCGTTAACAAGGTGCAGAGTAGAAGGATTTGGCTAAGTCAGTTGCACTTTTATGGAGTTGCACAGGTCAGGCCTCTGTGGAACTGCTCAAAATGAAAATAAACCAAGGGCTGGGGAGACGGTTGAGGCAGTGAGGTATTGATTGCATATCTATGAAGACCTGACTTCAGATCGCTGGCACCTGCATAAGAATCTGCTGGGGGAAGGTTGATGTCTCTCACCCCTGCACCGGACAGGTGGAGACAGAAGGGTCTCTCAAGTTTACTGGTCAGCCAGTCTAGAGAAACCTTTGAACTCTAGGTTCAATNAGACCCTGTAGCAACAAGTGAGATGGCGAGTGACTGAGCAAGACACTGGACATGGATATCTGGCCTCCACACTTCCATATACACATGCACAAGACCCCATGTGGACACACACACACACGAACACATGCATATACCCACCTCCCCCTACCCCACGGAAATAGTCTCTTAATACACCCTTTACTTTGTAAAACCACACCAAATCCAGGCAGCTTTCTGTGGAAGTCAATCTCGCTCAACTCTTTCCAGGCATCATCAGAGAGTCCGAAGGTATTTATAATTTGAAGAACCCAACGTTGTTCATTTTTGCAGAAAATGATCCCGTGATCCCACTTGAGCAGGTGAGTAGGCAGCCTTAACAGCGTATCCTGACATTTTTGGAGTAAGTTCCAAAGGGCTCATTTATCATTGTAACTGCTTCCAATGATGAAAATNTACTAAGAATGGAACTTAAGCTCAGAATGGGTCTCTTCAGAATAAGAAGGAAATGTTCCTGACAGCCTGTTCAGTGAGTAATGGTCTCTACAGTGACCCACCAGTTACCATAAAGTCTGAGATTTATTAAGCCCAGGAAGTTGATAAGGAAAAAATCTAAGTTAAAAGCAGTTATTTGTAAACTAGCCTTTCCAACAGTCCTCAGCTAAAGATCACTTGGTTTACTTTACTATAGTGCAAAAGTAACACACAGTAGNCCAACTTTGGATTTGGCTCTTTTCCTGGCCTAGCCACTCCTGTATATGGTATCATGATGTTGACAGCTGGGATAAAGTCCATCTCTCCATCAACCCCAGGGTCACTATGGAAACCAGCAAGTCTCATTGTGCTNTGCNGAGCTAGGATGGTCAGCAGGACAGCTGTATTGAATGTCCACCCTGCCTGGTGCTGTAGGAGACTGAACCCAGCAGGCCTCACACATGCTAAGGATGTGCTCCACCACTGAGCANCCTTTTTAGACAAAGGACACATTAAATAGATCAGGCTGGCCTCAGACAGAGATCAGCCTGCCTGTCTCTCTGCTAGGGTAAAAATGTCCATCACCATGCCCAGTGTACTTCTGACCTATGGTATTTCTATCTCAGAGTGGATTTGTTGGGTCTCAGTCCCAGGGTAAATGTAGGAGCTTCTGTAATTGGTGTGACATCATCCTCATGCTGTTCTGCAACTCCTCTGACAGGGGCTAAGCCTGTTCTCTATGCAAAGCATGATGTCAGCTCAGGGTTAAAGTCACAACACCTCACTTTATTTTGTGTGCATTAGGTCTCTGTGCTGACCCAGAAACTGAAAGAACACTGCACAGTTAATCACCAAGTTAAAACATTTACTGGGCAAACTCATGGCTTTGTGCATCGGAAGAGAGAAGACTGCTCCCCTGCTGACAAGCCCTACATTGAGGAGGCGAGGAGGAATCTCATTGAGTGGCTGAACAAGTTCATTTAACAGCACTCAAGCACGCAACAGTTGTCATTCAAGTCTGCCTGGAAATAATTAACCATCTCATTTCTTACTTTATGTAAAATATAGGAATCTTAAAATTTTTCTGAAATACCAACACAGCAGAANCTAAGCTAAAAAATACTTAACACACAATAGAAATTTGTAATAAATGCTTGGTACCTGAACACTTCAAATGATAGTTTAACTGTAATTATTAGGGGAATCTGGGGCCATTCAGGGACCAGCTGGGTTCTCAGATGTGGCTTTACATTGTTAACTGGAGACTGCTGAAACAAGTCATGTGCAAAGCCAGGAAGATCACAAGTTGTCAACTAGGTAGGTTAAACCTCCCCAGATGTTTGTGGGCTTTGGTGAAGCTNCATGCCACCCACATGCACTTTAGTGTGAGTGGTGTTGGAATTCAGTTTCCACAGACACAATTATTCAATCTAATAAACTGATTTTTTTCAACTTGAGAATTTGTAGCTTCACTTTTAAACACGTGTCTGCATGTGCCACCACCGGTGGAGGTCAGATAATTACTAATGACAGTCTTTACCATATGGGTCCAAGGAATCATGGTCACCAGGCTTGGTGGCAACTTTCAGCCTGAACCATCTTGTAGGCTTTTTTCTTTGACAGAAAATGGGAAGACTAGCTATCATCCTGCTGTGTCCTACACTTTCCCCAAGCACTAGCATCTTGTGTCCAAGATTGGTCTGCAAGTGTCTGTTAAATTGGTGGAGATGGAGGGCAGAGCCCATAGTCTGTATCTGCAAGGAATGAGGTGCCAAATGTCAACAGTGCTGCTTTTCATGGGATCCTCTCAAACAGGGAGTGCCAGGTTGTCTGGGCTGGCCTTGACCTCCCAGGCCTAAGCAGTATGTTATGGGATTGTCTCAAACAGGCAGTGCCAGGTTGTCTGGGCTGGCCTTGACCTCCCAGGCCTAAGCAGTATGTTACAGGAGCCAAAAAGGCATCTGTGCCTCAACTGCCCTCTAAGCATATGCTAGAGTTCTGACTGGCACATGAGTTAACTGTGGCCACTGTCCAGCAAGCCAGTGGGCATGTAAGGGAGGATTCAGTCTCCAGTACTGATTTCATCAGTCATGCAATGTTTGTGCAACCCAGGAATACCCTCTTGGACCTCTACAGTCAGGACTGCCCCACCTCTGCTTTCTGATGGGTAGCTCATGTCCTGTCAACTATGAAACAAAACCCAGACAACAAGACAGCTAAGCTGCTAAAATAGTTATCTGTGGTGTATATCTGTTTCCTCACACAGTTAACTCTGCAGATGAAGGATGCTTAAAGACATCTAATGAACATACAAGCTGTGAGAGTGTATCCTGCACTGAGCTCTGGACAAGGGGAATGGTTACCAAACAGCTGCTTTTATTCCAGCATCTACAGGCCAAGGACCAGTGGTCACTGCAGATGTAGAACGACACACCCTTTATTTAGTCACAGTGGTGGATGGTACATTTTATTCTTCAGACTCCCCAGGCTTACGGATGTCATCAATCTTTAGAATCATTCTAACCATCTGTGTGGCAAGAGAGATCTGCTGCTTTTTCCCAATCAAGGTTTCTATGACATGCTGGTACTGCATATCTGAAAAACAAATACAGGAATCAGTGGTCACCAGATCATACCAATTCACTATCAACAAGCAGTTTCAATTCATAGTCACCACAAAGCTTAAGAAACGTAGCAGGCTGCAGTGTGTATGTCTGTGCTCCTAGTTACTGGGGAGGCTGAGGTTCAAGGTCAGCCATAGCAAAATTCCATTTCAAAACCCAAAATGGTTTAAGACTGCNCCATCTGTCAGTCATGGACACAGAGAGGCTCATGGGGGCCCTACTTCTCCCTGCTAAACTACTGGCCCCTGGTGGACTCTGGGTGATCTTTGTCTTCAGTTGTGCCCATGGGTGAGCCCACGTGGCTCCAATGGACAGTTTTACAAACCTATGGTCATAGAAATAGTCCTGGTTAAACTCAAATAGAACAAAAGGCAGAAATGTGGGAAAGATTTATAGAGAGGAAAACAGGGTTTGGGGGCAAGAGTATTCAGAATGCATCATATCTACATCTATATCCATGTATAGCAATATCAAAGTGTCAAACAATGAAGTAAATAAAACTACACATGTAAAAAGAAGGACTGGAGATGGCTGGCTCAGTGATTAAGAGCACCAAGTGCTCTTAGAGAGGACCTGAGTTNCTAGCACTCACAAGGCAGCTTACACCCATCCCGTTAACTCCAGGTCCAGGGGATCCCAGCGCCCTCTTCTGGCCTCCAACAGTACCAGACACACAAGTGGTATGCTTAAATGCACGCAGGCGAGAGACTCATGCACATAGAAGAAACATTTTCGAGACAGGGTTTCTCTGAATAGCTCTGGCTGTTCTGGAACTCTCTCTAGACCAAGCTGGCCTCAAACTCAAGAGATCTGCCTGCCCCTGCCTCCTGAGTGCTGGAATTAAAGGTATGCGCCACCACCACACAGCTAATAAATTTTAACAGATAAATAAAACCCCAAACCAAAAATCCCAAAGCTGTAGCAGTCAACTGATTACAATTTTCCCCGTGTCATCTTCTGATGGATTTCCTTAGTACTGAGGACATGCTCATGTTAAAACATGGTAGCAGAACTGCCAGGACTCTGACTACACGGAAGCTTGTCAGTGACATGCCATCTCAAAGCATCCAGAGGGACAGCAGTGAAATCATGTCTCTGCAACACTCAATCAGCAGACACTTCATGTCAGAACATCAACGCAAGTTACTTTAAGAGTTGTTATTTTGTTTTGGGTGCTGGCATAGACTGAACTCTGGTGTCCTACTGTATGCTGGAGTTGAACTGTCAAAATACTTTCATAAACTGTCAAGCTCTGCAGTTGAATTCATTGCACGAATGCAAGCATAGTCTATTAGTGAAATAATGTAGCAAAATTTCAACAAGTTAAACATCTGCCATTTTTTCAACAGCTGAACTGCCAAGCTGCTAGAGTTAAAAGACTCCACAGAAACAGGACAGCCAGGTGGCATGCTGTAATCAGAACTACTTTGTATGGAATCTGACAGACATCTGTCTGTGTGAAGGAAGACAGTGCTGTACTGTAGTAAAATGAGTGTGTCACTAAGACTAGGTCCTACAGCAATCAACTCAAACCAAGAACTTAACTAGCCAAGTACATTCAAGAACTCACAACAGACAGCCCCATGATACACACTACTCCGCACAGCAAGAGTACACCATCTTCCAANTCAGTGGAAACCTAGGTCACTCACAGAATCCCAACAAACAACTCACCATTTGTGCCCTTGTGCAAACAGTCAATTCCAAGGGCAGGGTTGGACTCCTTCACTTGTTTGGCTCGGACTTCAGTCATGGTCTGGATGGGATTCATGCCACTGTTTTCTGCAAGGGCCATGGGGATGACCTCCAAGGCATCTGCAAAAGCTCTCATGGCATACTGCTCCAAAGTTGGGCACTGGAAAGGCATAAGGGCAGTGAGTGCACATGGCAAGAGCCAACCCAACCCAACAGCAGTTCCCTAAGTATATACCGGACAAGTTAGGACATGCTTAATAGACCATGAATGAAGGTGGTGGGATATAAAACATGTCTGAAACCACAGACACAGTAGTTCTCACTGTGATTCTGCTCGTTACCTTATCTGCTTCTTTACTGACTGCCAGAGCACAGGCTATTTCAGCAGCCCCTCCTCCATACACAACTCGATTGTCACGGATGAGGTTCCGGATGACACACAAGGCATCATGGAGGGATCGTTTTGCTTCTTCAATGATCTGGGGAGACGGTCATGTCTCAGTGCCTCATGCAGTTGGAGCAAGACCCTGGACCAAGTCAACCACCTCCCAGCTCCAGGACGATTCTTACCATCTTGTTTCCTCCTCTGATGAAAATGGTCACAGCTCTAGAGTTCTTACACTGCTCAATGACCAGCATTTTGTCTTTTGTAGTGCCAAACGAGATCTCTCGCACCACACCGGCAAAGCCCAGCTTCTCAGGGGTAAGCTCTGAGAACCTGGGGACAATCCGTCCTCCTGTTGCAATGGCGATCAGCTATATCAGAGGACAGACAGATGTAGTCAATGCTAGTGAACTTCCAGAAGTGGCCCACACATGAACTACATCTAACCTAGGACCACTTTGTTCTCAAAGTTTTCAAGTTTCCTGCAAAGTGTCTTGTTAGATCAATAGGCTGAGGGGCTGGTGCTAACCAGCTCTATCATAGTCAACTCCCAACTCAGTCTCTTACAGTCTGGGTGGCCCTGTTTACGAACCCAGCTCACACATCCCCACAGGACAGCAGGCGGCAGAAGGAAAAGGGAAGCAAAACTTGTCCAGATCAGGGCTTAGGAGAGCTGTTCCTATTCTGTTGCCCCTGACATCATAGTACCAGGCTTTCCTGCCCCGGAAAGTCAACAGGGAAGCCCAGTTGACTACACAACACCAGAAATACAAAGCATTGTCATTCAAATAAAGATGATTCTAGAATGTTCTTCCAATGTTACTTTTTCACTAAGCTCTTGCTTTTTGGTACGCAGCGGTTATTTCAGGCAAGCTGTCAAAATGGCACCGAATTCAAGCATACATTGCAGGTTCACCCCACACTCAGCAAAGGCTCTGAATGCTGGCCTCCTACCTCAATTTCAGGTCCTCCTACCCAGCGAACTGCAGGGAGGGCATTCTGAAGAAGTAAATGATTGGCTTCATCGTCAAAGCCCCACTGGCAAATAGCCAGGTTAGCACCAGTTTCTTTAATCTAGGAAAAGAAATGCCACAACTCTTATCAATAACAAGGAGTCATTTGTCCTTATTACACGACCGGGAGGAAAAAGGGAGATGCACAGCAGAGTGGGTTAAGTNGGTGCACGGAGAGGAACAGGAAAGCACGGAGAGAAGAAATATACAAGTGTGTGTCTTTATCTGCTTTCCAAACTGTGTTTGAATTCCGCTTACTTCAGAGCTCTCGTTTGCTCCATTCCAGCCCAGGAGAGCTGCTAACGAAGGCACAGCTAAGATGCCGAACTCTCACGGCAGTCCAGGACAAACCAACTGCTTTCCTAACACGCCATTTCATTTTTCTTACCGTACTTATTTTTATGGCTGACACTGAACACGGGCTACACTGCATGCTATTTGTAGCCATGTGACAAAGTCCCCAGATGCTAATTCAGTTAGTGCCTGTGGAGTTGGTTCAGGGAGCAGCACAGGACTGACCTGCTGAATCATCTCTTCAAACTTCTCCTTTTCNTATTTCTGCAGGGCTTTGTAGTCCTCCACAGAGGTCACATCCAGCTTGTGCTTTGTCTTTGGTTTAGGTGGCTCAAACGGACACGTGAGAATTGCAATCTTAGCATTCTCCACTCTCTACGGGGAAAGTACCAACACCGTAAGTGGTGGGTTTTAGTGAAAGCAGTGTAAGAGGGTAAGAGCACTAACTTACTTTTGGCATCTGTGGGTGACTGAAGTCCTTATCGACGATCACACCCTTTATAAGTTTGGTGTCCTCCAGCCTCCCACCCACTTTGCCTTCCACTTTGATGAGCTCAAAGTCAACATCTCTTCGCTCCATATCTGCCACCGTGAGGACGGCATTCACAGCGATTTCAGCCATTTGTCGATGACAGCTGTTAACCCTGAGAAAACACACACCTTTCACACTCCTTACACAGCTGCAGTGACCAACCCACCACACCTGTAACTCAACAACACTTCTGGAAAACGAGTGCTCCTTTCCAAGTTCAAAGCAGACTGGGGACAGTAGTGGCCTAGGCAAAGTAATAATCTGAGCTGTGCAAACCCCATAGGATTTGAACCGATTCTACTTGCAAGTCTTGACATCTAAATGTGCTTTGATTTTCCTCTAAAAATGCATGAATCATCTGGTGGTGGCCAGGTCCACCTTAAGGCGGGATCCTCAGTTATCTACTCGGGCACTAACTACATTTTAGCCTCGTCTCTGTTCTGGATANCTGGTCCTTTACTGCAGGNGCTCAGCTTTCCTGTGTTTCTCAGACACCGAAATGAGTAGTCCTTAGGTGCCTCACAGCTCAAACTTAGTGCATTTACCATTCCTTCTGCTAAAACCACCAGATACACAACACAAAGCTCCTCACTTAACACCGTTAGGTGATTTAACAAAGAGTTCTACGGCTGGTGAGATAGCTCTATGGGTCAAAGCGCTTGCTGCCAAGCCTGCTGACCCACCTGGTAGGAGACAGCAGACTCGCACAAGTTGTACATGCACACACAAAATAAATGTAAAATGAGTAACAAGGGGGACCGGAGAGGACAAAAAGGAGGAAATAAAGGTCATTACCCCATTTTCTCTAACATGTGGAATATTTACATTAAAAAAACGTGGTATCAATCAGGAGGGGGCAAAGTACAAGGAAATACTTACGAAATGTCATAAAGCTCCTACTATGTGCAACTAAAAAGAGTTCATGTGTAGTTACGCTTTCGCTGGGTTTTAATGCCACCTTTCCACAGCAGACTGGAGTTCCTGCCACTGTAGAGGAGCACCCCCGGCTGAGACCACTTAGTCTTCAGGGGCAAGAGCAGACATTAGGGAATACTGACAGAAATTGTAAGACAGGAAGGTCAATGTTAAGACCATCCTCCTCATGACACTAAAACTTGAGAGCAGTACGTTGGCTTTTTGAATAAAAACACAAATGCTTTCCAGAATGACTTCCTAGTGAAGAGGTGATGGGAAAAACTGTTAGAACAACTTTACAGTCAGGGTGATTTCCTAACTTAACTGGCAAATCTTGCCTCCAACAAAAACACAGGAAAACAAGCAAAACCAACAGAAACTTGAGCAAACCACACTGCTGCCTTTTAGAACAGGTGAACAGTCGTCCTCCAAAGGGCAGGCTTGCAAACCACACTGATCTACTGATAGGACACGTACACTTTGGAGCCCAGCGTGGTTTTTGCAGTCTGAATCAGGGGTTCAGGGTTGTCTATGTCAACAAGCACGTTATCACTGATCTTGTCCAGGTGATCTATAGCAATTCGGGCAGCCTGTTCATAGCCGTCAGCAATTCTGATTGGGTGGATGCCTCGGTCCAGAAGCTGCTCGGCTTCTTCCAACAAGGCACCAGCCAGGACTGCAAGCAAGACAGCAGAAACCAGTTTAAGTTACAAATTTTAGTACAGCCTTACATGCTACCCCCAAAACTAACAAAGTTCTAGAACTGGGATGGATGTAACCTTAGAAGCTAGGGCTATGATCGAAAGGGAGGAGGCCCTCTCTCTTAGTTTTGATCATAGTCAAGATCCAATAGGCTGCCCCATAAAGATGAATCTGATAATAAAAACTTAGGCAAGCGGGGTCAGTGAGATGGGTCTGTGGTTTAAGGCACTTACTGCCAATACTGACAGCACAGGAATTCACACAGTAGGTGAACGGACTCCCCAAAGTTGTCTTCTGANCATCCTATGACCCTTCCCACAATACATGTACAAACAGAAAGATGTAGGCCACAATGCAAGAACAATATTTTAAATGGAAAGTAGCAAATTGTTTTTCTATGGCCAGGGACTTCTGCTCGGTGNGGGCATCTTAGTGCCTGTTCCCCAACCACCAATCCATCTCCCTANCCTTCTTGGTGACAGAAATGAATTTGGTTCTGCTAATTTAAAACCTGCTGTATTCCAAGTACACCTACAGCAGTGCTTAGGAAATTAGGGCAATTCCAAGAGTGCTGAATAAATGTTGACTTTACATTAGCTACAGCAAAGCTAACCCTGCATATATTAATGTGTTTTCCTCTCCTTTGATCTGTAAAGCACTTAAAATTAGATTTATTTTTGTATACATGCACAAGTATGTGTGGGTACGGAGGTGAGGGATGACCAGCTGGAGTCGGCTCTCTCCTGCTATGATGTAGATGCCAAGGGTCAGGTGTTTAGGCTTTGCTGGCAAGAACCTTTACTGGCTAGCTGAGCCATCTTGCTGGCTCTCAAACTCTGGATCATTTTGAAGATTTCAAATCTCAGGGAAAAAAATGCTATGAACGGTAAAAACAAACACGATAATCCATGTTTTCTCTTCAGATGCATACACCTTTTCCAGTTAACTCTTTGAGAATCAGTTGCAGGAATCAAGGCGAGTGATTCCACTTCTATATTTTGGTATGAGAACCAGGGCATTNTCTGTATAANCATGATGTAGCTTTCAGCTCAAGGACAATGAACATTGATACAATATAATGCAAGCCACAATGTAAAATTTTACCCCCTCCACATTTATCTCAACAACTTTTGCAGTTTAAAAAACAAAGGATCAAAAGCACACATTAGAAACTGTCCTACCTCACTCTAACTCTCCCCGCCTCCTTTCTGTTCTTTCCCAACACCCACCTTTCAAAGTCTGGTATACTTGTGCTATAACGTGTTCCCCAACTTTAGTCTGTCCCACTGTCCTCATGATCTGATGCAGAAACCTTAGCTCGTGTGCCGCTTTTAAACAACCCGTTACATTAGAAAGGCTGTTTCTTTTCTTACCAACCACTCCTGTGGTTCCATCTCCAATTTCATCATCCTGGGATTTGGACAGTTCAACCATTAGCTTGGCAATCTGATGATCAACATCCATCATGCTCAGAATGGTGGCACCATCATTTGTTACAGTAACATCACCATCCTTATCTACCATCATCTTATCCAGCCCTAAAAGACAAAAGAAGGAAGTTGGACAAAATAATGTGTACCCAGTATTGTCAACTACTACAGGGGCTAGAGAGAGCCCAAATAATTCTTACCATGAAATGCCTTAGAAACAAATAATCCAACACACATAAAATATCCACCAAAGATATCCTTCCACCAGCTAACCCAAACTCCACACTGGAAACAGTCTAAGTGTCTCAAACCAAAAAATGCAGATCAACCACCATATACAGAACACCCTTACATACAGTACTAACTCAAGACACAGGTGTGCTCTGAACATGCTAATGAAGTGAAGAAAGGCCTATCTAAGGCTGTGAGCACACTCTAACTGTAAGGAGCCCNGACACTCAGAGCTGAAGGACTGCTCCGCTGCATTTCTGAAGGTGTTATTGACGGTACTATGACTTCAAACCTTTATAGAAGATATCAATGGTTCTCTCACCGTTTGGTCCCAGTGACGTTCTCATTGTGTTTGCTACAGCTTTTGCAGCCATGATGTGAGACTAATTGAAAGAGAAAAAGCAAATACCTAGTTACATGTCATTTCAACAATTAAAGGCATACAGCTGATGTTAATGGGAAAAAAAGACTTGCGATGTAATTTCTAAAAATCTAGAAATTTCTACACCAACAGAGAGGTCTGACTTGGACAGTACCACAACTATAAGCTTTAGTGTCAAGTGCTTTGTGTCCCATTCTCAGCACGGGAAGGAGGCAGGCTGTCTCCATTACTGAACTCCAAGAATACAAAGTCCAACTGTAAACACAGAACCTCTTCAGTTTTCACCAAGGCTCACTGTAGAGATATACNGTATTAATCCCACACAAGANAGCCACCCTTGCTAACATTCTTAGCAAACACTAGTTTAAAAAAGAAAGTTCTGAATGATGGCTAAGAATTTAGTATCAGTGACCCTATGCGGCACAGAAACTGAAGACTGTTCTAAAATTCATCTTCCACCTGAAATCCTCCTAACGATGACAGACCAAACTAAGCTGTGAGAGATACTAGAGAAAGGGTGGAAGTGCAGCTCACTGACAGAGTGACTACCTAGCATGCACAAGAGATAGCTCAGTGGTCAAGAGCACTTGCTCTTGCACAAGACTCAAGTTCAGTTTCCAGCACCCACATGGCAGCTCCCAATGGCCTGTACTCCAGCTCCAGGGGATCTGATGCCCGTTTCTGGCCTCCACAGGGACCCGAGTTGCACATACATGAAGGTACTTACACATACACATAAAATAAATAATCTAAAATAAAAAACCCAAAACCAACACCAACACACAGACATCTCATTATTATGCAAATCTGCCGTTTGTCTTTAATAAACAGCAAAATTACATGTATAGCATTGTTTAAAAGTAATGTTCTGATTTATTTTCAGTAAAGGTTTGATCTGTATACCTGTTTTATATACATCTATACCCTGGGTCATGTGGAACTTCACAGGAGAAAAGTGTATGTGACCTTTACCCATATATGTATGCATTATGGTCATGTAACCTTCATACATATGGTATGGTAAGCATATGGTATTTTTTGTCATCTTGGCTCCCTCAGTGGGTCAGAAGTTCTAAGAGATCAAGGGCCAACTACATGTCCCTAACAGAAGAACTCAATATTCAAAGGGGCTACCCAGAANACCCAATTCTTAACAGCACTCATACCACTACCCTCGTAGGCCTGACATCTTGATCCCTACACACTACGAATGCAACCCACAGCTTCACAGCAACATCTGGTCTGGCTCATTAGTCTTCAATGAAATTCTTCTAACTCAGGTGTTAATTACAACAATCTCCCCACACCAGAATTTACATTAATGTCATTAAATATTAACGGTACAAGACTGAAAGGACCCTTCCCTGTTCCCAGATGTCCCTGGCTCTCATTTTCTTTAGTGTCATGTTCTTTTATTCTTGTCACCACCAACTCACGTCAACATCATCCTACAGAATTAAAATCATATCCCCTCCACTTCCTATTTGCTAATTAACTCACTTGCTNAGAAACAATTCCAAAGGTTTAGAAGGACTCTTGGTGCCTTAATACTAAAGTTGAAAGGCAAAGCACCCCAGAGCACTCCTCATTGTTTCTCTAACCTATCTTCTTATGCTCAAGCAGATGGATACAAACTTCTCCAACCATACAAAGCTTGGGTGTTTTCAGAGCTGTGCAAGTACACAAGTTCATTAACTTCTCCCGTCACCCTCAATGGCGGACTACAAAACACCAAGTTCATTTTGTCTTTGCAAACTCTGGCAACTCTTAAAANGCACTTTGAAAGTATGTATTCATAACAGGCTTTTTGAGTACCCACCACAGCGAAATGTCTCTCTGGGTACCCAAGGATACTGGACATCTGAGCTTATTTTTGGTTGGCTAAACAGGTACGTATTGAGCAGAGGCCAAGAGTTCAACATCGCACACTCAACAGGCTCTACTACAAACAATCTGGCCCTGAATGCCAAGGCTAACTCAGTGCTCTGGACCACTGGCTTTGACTCAGGTGGACTGAAGCCATACCTTCTCTATCACAGTAGATGTGGAATCTTTGGCAATTTCCCTATGACCCTGTCCCTAAGTGCCTAATTCTGTACACAGACCNATCCTGAGTGAGGACCACCTACAACAGTCCATGCAGTTAGCAGAAATGGCTGACACAACACAACTGTTAACATTAATTAAGTTGGTAAAATTTCTGCCTGTTGGAACGTTACTTATTCTGCAAGTTCCCTGAGGTAGGGGGAAAAAAAAATGGAACTGAATACCTAATGCATAATACCTGAAAAAAAAATCCCTCTAGAAAGGAAACAGAACAAAGCATCTACAATTGTCCTGTCCACTTCTTCAGCCACTTCAATACACCTGTCAAGTCCTTGGCATGACAGAAAATCCCCAGGGGGAAACCAGGTCCAGAGAGGTTGTGTAACTGGAGTCAGTGAGTAGGTGTATTATTTCTAAATCTATTTAACTAAAACTCTAACGTTAGGTGAACAAGGACACCTCAAACCTGGAGGCATGGCTGGCACACACAAAACCTAAGACAGGGCTCCCTCCTTCCTCTGCGTTTTCTGTGGCAACACTGGTCAATGACATTCCTTTCTCATCTGGGTTCTAGCTCTGGGTCTTGGCCTTTTTCATCCCTTTCCTTCTACAAGCCATTCCTCCCTACTCAACAATTCGGCTTTGCCTTCCCTCAGGATAACTTCTTTGTTTCCCTGTGATGGGGGTTCAAGAGCTCCAACTTTGGGGACANAGCATTATTTGCAGACAACTGTCTCCTTCCATTCCAAAAATATGTTTTCTGGCCCAAGAGGATTTATTGTCTCCTCTGAACACAGTACTCTGGCCCTTTCGAACACGTGTGTGTGTGTGTGGTGTGTGTGTATCGGATGGCTCCTTCCATCAAAAGTTGGAAGAGCTCCCTCCACTGTCATTTGTCATCCCTCTTACAAATAGCCATTCGGAAAGCACACGGCATGTCGCATGCCCCCTTTTTACGCTTCTAACTAATTTTCTACTATTACGGGACAGTTTACAGCTGCACTGCGAATGACTACACCTTCCGTTTTGGGGGCCGCAGGCCGGCTCCCCAAGTGAGCTGATGGATGCGGCCCCACCCAGCTCGGAAGGGCCGGGCGGCCCTCCCCACCCCACCTTCGGGTAAGACCTCTAAGTCCCCTCCCGCGTCCAGAGAAGGTGGCTGTGCACAGGACGCCCAGCGCGGCTCCTCGGAACCGGGGATTCTCGACCTTTCGGGCCAGCACATGGCTGAACGGCTCGCACGCCAGCGCAGGCGCACACGAGCGCTGCAGCCGCCTCCCTTCATCCCGCTGCCTCGCGTTCCGGGGCCGTTACCTTGAGGGCCTCAAGCCCCATGAGACGGGACTTGCGGTCTTGATCCTTGATGATGAGGAAGGGGCGCCCATACTCATCGAAGGCGAGGGTCCCCACGGACGCCATGGTGGGTGAACGAGAACAGGCGCTTTCCAACAACCGGCAGGGACCCCTCCGGAATAGAGAAGGCACCTTCCTCTCGCGAGAGGACGCAAAACCTCGCGCGCGTGCGCAGTACAGGCCGCGCGGGATTTTCTTTTCAGCTGTGACTTTTTTAACGCCACAGAGTACCTTCTGGAATCCGCCGCTCTTGGAAACTTCTATCATCCAGGAAGCTAGGGGGGGATTATTCCAAAACTCGGAAGGCAACTTCTAGAACCCAAATACTAGCACTAATACTAGACCTAATTCAGTTCGTTATTCAAGATTTCGGTTTCTGAGAGTTTTTGAATACAAAGTCGCAGCGGGGAGCTAATTTCTTTAAGACACTTCCTCCTTGATTCCCACCTCGGCTCTGGGAAGATGGTAGATTCCACTGCCTGTATCCCCGGAAGTTTCGCGATGGAGCGAGGAGGAGGTGAGGTTTGGCCGGCATGGCGGCGGGTGCTTCGCTTGTCTGCGGTGCGGGCGCGCGTGGGGCGCGGGTGCGCGGCCGGCAGCCGGTGTGGTCGCGGGCGCGCGTGGGTGCCGCGCTGTCCGCCTGCGCCGTCCTCCACGCCCCTGCCGGTGCTCTCCTGGCTGGGTCGCGGCTACCACAGTGCTTGGCTGGGGACTGTTTTCCCGCTTCCGTGCACACGACCTACTCCTCAGCCGGATCTTAAGACCTAGGGCTGCTGGAATCACAGCCCTGCCGTGGACTAGCTGCTGCTTTGCAGTTATGGAGCCTGCGGTTTTATTTTCTTGTCTGCAAAAATAGCAGTAATAATTGACAGGGTTGCTGGAAGTGTTCAGGGAGACAGTGCCTGGTCGTCAGCACGCAGTATTTGTTCTTAACTTAATTTGTTCCCCACGTTGCACAGATCCTGTGACTTGCCCACAGGTATACTGCTAGGTGGAGACAAAGTAGCAAGGCTTGGGTTCGCAGTCTCTTAACCCCAGCGTTTTGCTGTTAGAAAGATATCATANCGCTAATTGCGCTGTCCGTCAGTCCGAAATCACGATCCATTTTTTTTTTGAAGATTTATTTATTATGTATACAGAAGAGGGCGCCAGATCTCATTACAAATGGTTGTGAGTCACCATGTGGTTGCTGGGAATTGAACTCAGGACCTCTGGAAGAGCAGTCAATGCTCTTAACCTCTGAACCACCTCTCCAGCCCGCGATCCATTTTATAAGCTTAGATTTATTGCGAATTTTCAGTCCCTCCACCCGTACTCCACAGAATAGAAACTGTCCCTGCTGTATTATTATCGAATTTTACTAGGTACTCGAAATTAGAATGCACGCAACAGCACAGACCTGAAAGCCAGCCTGCTGTCATACNGTTGCTGATGTGTTAATCTTGCCTAATCCCTAGCCCTCTTGTCTCCTATACCCAGTGATGCTCNTAGTGTCTTCTGTGTTTTATAGTAGTCTTATTTCCNTTCAGTTTTGTTGAGTTGGTGTTTTTAACTATTCAAATGGTAGANTCTGCAATCCATTTGAGAATAGAAAATACCTAACGGCGCCTNCTGCACCTTTTATTTCCNGTCAGAANGCTNTCTTGGATGACTTCTGTTATCAATAGGGGATATATAGCAAAAGGACACAGATGACATTAGGTCAGTACAAGAAAGGGTTTAAAAAATACCATGCAAAATAAGGTTTCATTATAACATTTTCATATATATAAAATGTCATTGCACCTTGCTTTAAGCACCCCTCACTATTCCCTCCCTTCTCACTCTTCTCCCTTGCATTTCCTCATTGTTCCCCAAATAGTTATTTATCACATATATGCATATGTTATAGATCATTAAATCTAGGTTCCACATAGGAGAAAACATGCAGTGTTTTGTCTCTCTTGTGCCCTCTTACTTCCTTTCCCTTCTTCCTTTAGACCTCTTCCTCCTTCCTCAGAAACACACACACACACCATACACACATACACACCACACATACACATATACCACACACATACACACATACACATACACACACCACACA
>LZPO01097207.1:123942-144461 GCA_001675575.1 Neotoma lepida | reverse complement strand
TAGTCTTCAAGGATGGCATTTTACTTAACCACCTGTAAGATTGTAGTTTGAGCACATTTATGATAAACTCATAATGTTTTGTTTC
This sequence comes from Neotoma lepida, assembly GCA_001675575.1. Lineage (NCBI taxonomy): Eukaryota > Metazoa > Chordata > Mammalia > Rodentia > Cricetidae > Neotoma > Neotoma lepida. Next base: position 144,376 of record LZPO01097207.1, on the reverse strand, counting down.
ACCTAACCACTTATAAGAATATATTTTGAGCACATACATTCCCTTTCTGACTTATTCCAGGCCTTATCTGACCCCNCCTCCTCTATTCACTCCCCTCTTGGGTTGCAAATGAAGTTGGTTATCACAGCTCTTGTGGGGACCTTGGAAACTTTGCATTGTATTGTGAGAGTTACAGCTTGTAAGGGGTAGACGGGTTCCAGGGGAGGACGGGAAAGGAACTAAGATGGANAGAAATGAAGATGAAGATGAGGATGAGGCAAAAAGAGCTTAGTTAGAACTAGGATAGGATAGGAGGAAAGGGACAGAGAGGAGCTAAGTATGAGTACAGAATTGAAGCTGTGTGGATAGAATTTTATCTCAGAGGAACAAAGTGGATGGATGGACGAAAGAGCTTGGTGTACTTAGATTCATTTCCTCAGATTACCTCTGCTGTTCATAGCATCTTCCCCAGGACTCTGAGAGAAATCTCCTCAGGGCAGGCCACTGAGGAAATTTTGATACTGTGGGGTTAAAATCAAAGCATGTGGGTAGCTTTTGAAAGCTGGGAAATGCAAAGGAACTGATCCTCAGTCTAAAGACCTTAGGAGGAATGCAGCCTTGCCAACCCTCTGCAGACTTCTGACCTCCAGCGGATGGTGAGAAATGTGTTGTTGTAAGCCAGTAAGGCTGTGGTCACTTCTTACATATAGCAGCTTGAACTAAACACTGCAGGCCTTTTGAATAACTTTCTGATAGCTATGAGCAGCCATATATGAATGGCAGGCATCTGCTGTCCCTCCACCCACCTTTTCCTGCTTCCTGTGGATCCGTGTGTTTTCAGTCTTACCCACAGCAGTGGTCTGTTTGCCGTGGGGTTCCGCAGTGTTCCAGTAACGTGCACATAGTTGACACTGGGTGCCTCTGCTTGCTGTGTGCCTGAGTGAGCCTTATGAGCGCCTTACCTGCGCCCATGCAGTCACTCTCCAGCCGTTCTAGGGCCGGTGGTTTATGGAGGTGGAGGTTCATCGGGAGGACTTTGAGGTCACGTTGTTAACACGGTGACAGAGCTGGCACCTTGTCCGGCTTTTAGCTGTGCTTTGCTTGTCATGAATCAACTTCCCCTCCCCTCAGTTTTCCATCTTACTGAGGATGTATTTTAAAGGGCGAATGCAAAAGGAGGAACATTAAGATGACTTTCATTTCTCCGCAGTCATAGGTTAGAGTTTGTTTGCTTTCTTCTGTGCTAAGAATAATGAAATGACCTCCCCCATGTGTTTTAAACTTTTTTATTACCACATTTTAAAAGACCGACAATCTGATTTTCATCTCTGATTGCCTCAAAATTGTAGCCATACGACTAGATTATAGATGCTAGGGCGGTTTTGGTCTGTAATGCATTCAGCCTATTTTAAATGGTCAATAACTGGACATTTTCATGCTTATTTTTTCTTGAAGCTTTCTTTGTTCAGACTGTAAAAATGTGAAGTTTATGATTAAAACTTGCAATAATGGATATTAAGATAACACATTAATTACTAGAGTCCTAGACACATACTAAACCAGTACATTGGAAAAGAAAGATTTTAAATCTTTCATTAGCATTGACGAATTTTCCCCAAATCACTTTAATTTTGTCGATGGAGTTTAGAAGTCATTGTAGAGTTTTATACTTGTAAATTAGATTGTATCCAGTGAATGTATCCTTTAAAAAGATGAGTTGGGCTGGAGAGGTTGCCTGGTGTTAAGAGCACTTGCTGGGGGTTGGGGATTTAGCTCACAAGGCCCTGGGTTCGGTCCTCAACTCCGAAAAAAAGAAAAAAAAAACACTTGCTGGTCTTGCAAAGGACCCAAGCTTTGTCCCCATCACCCATGTCAGGCAGCCGCAACCACCTGTAACTGAAGCTTCAGGGAATCTGACACCTCTGCTAGCCTCTGTGGGCACGTGCACGCACACACACGTACACAAATAAACACAAATAAACACAAATAAATAAACAATATGTGTCAGAAGAGTTGCTGGTTTTGTAATGTGTGCTCTGTGTTTTCTGTCTCTTTCAACAATGGCTCATGCCTAGAAACATCTGAGGAAGAAAGGCAGTCGGACCGTGTTCTGCCTACCAGTGTGGATTCTGACAGTTGGAAGACGAGCAATTGGGGGTTTTTGTTTACTGGGATCATTGGTGGGGCATTGGTGACAGTGTATGCTGTGGCCACACCATTTATCACACCAGCCCTCCGGAAAGTTTGTTTGCCATTTGTGCCTGCCACTTCGAAGCAGATTGAAAACGTTGTGAAGATGTTGCAACACAGAAGAGGATCCCTGGTGGACATTGGCAGTGGCGATGGACGCATTGTGAGTCATGTCCAAACATTTTAGGGTTTGGAACCAGAATTGTTAAAATTTCTGCTTTATGTCTCTTATGAGGCTTCTGCAAAGATTTGCCAAATGTGACAGTTTGAAAAGTGTGTGTTTCATTTTGTGTTTGGCTAAACTGTTGGACCACCAGCATGTGTTTAGAGTTCATTTTTCTCTGATTGATTTTTTTTTTCCTCCTGGAGGAAAAGTACTCTGTAAACATGCCAGATAGAAAGGAGCAATGAATTGCTAATTACCAAATAGTCTATTAGAATTTTTGGTCCAGTAAATGTGGCATGATTACAAGAAATGGGGAGCTGTGGGGCTAAATTGCTTTTACTTTTTTGCAGTTTAGATGCTTGCTTTATGATTCTCTGTATTGATACATGGGTAAGTAATGATTCCTAGGAGCTGATAGAAAGTTAAAATAAGAAAGGCCATTGGTGGAGCCCTGCTTGACTAAAGATAGGAATTCAGGGTGGGCACAGTTACATGTAGCTGAAATCCCAGCACTTGGGAGGTGGAGGCAGGGAGATCATGACTTCAAGGCCAGCCTCTGCTAGACACAGAATTTGGACTACATGAGGCCTTGTCTAAAAAAAAAACTAGAATTTTAGTGACTTTAACGTGTTGTGAACCTAACCTGAATCTCTGAGTAGAGAAAAGGTCACTGAGTGGCAGGTGGGTGCTCCTCAGTGAGGACGGTTGCCACATCCGTAGGCCTCGTCCTGATGATGAGCAGGAGTGGAGACAGCACGGGGAAAGGCTCGTGTTCTGGCAGCATGTGGTGTGCAGACTAGCAGGACTGCACCGTGTTCGCTGGTCCTGTGGACACTGGCTTTGTGATTGAGACCTGAAATCATGACAGGGACACTGAAAGGTGACTCAGGCTCTCTACCTAAGTTTAAAAGCATTTCTTATACTGTGGCAAAATATTATGAACCATGATATTTACCATCTTAAGCATACTTAGTTGTGACATTAAGTAATTCCCATTGTTGACCACTGCCCACCACTGAGTGCTTCCATCTGGCTAGTGACGGGGCTTGTGAGCTGAGCCAGAACCAGGAATGCATGTGTCCAACACAAGCTTGAGTGTCTCCTGATAGTCAAGGCAAAATATTTGACAAAACACAGAAATCTTTGGGTTAGTCATGTCTTGTCCATCAACTATAGAACTGTAGATGTAACATTTTTAAATGAGATCTTCATCAAAAGGAGTAGTAGGTTTTTTTAAGCCTATATTAATTTTACGAAATAATGGGTTTCATTATGAAATTTTGTCCATGTACCTAATGCACTTTGATCCTGCTCATTCCACTTACCATCTGTTAGCTCCTCTTTTAGTTATTTTTCTATTGCTGTGAGAAGACACCGTGACCAAGAGTGTTTTGGACTTACAGAGGGTTAGAGTCCATCACCATCATGGTGGGGATCATGGCAGCAGGCAGGGTGCTGGAACAGTAGCTGAGAGCTCACATCTGATCTACATGCAAAAGGCAGAGAGAGAGCCAGCTGGGAATGGCATGGGCTTCAAAAGCCTGCTCCCAGCAACATAGCTCCTTGACTAAAGCCACTCTTTTTTGTTTTTTTGAGACAGATTTTGTCTGTGTAGCCCTGGCTTTTTTGGAACCCTCTCTGTAGATCAGGCTGGCCTCTAACTCAGAGATCTGCCTCCCAATTGCTGGCGTGCACTACCACCACCGGCAAGGCCACTCTTACTAATCCTTCCCAAACAGTTTCACTAACTGGGGACCAAATATTCAATTATGTGAGCCTACAGGGACCATTCTCATTAAAACTATCGTATTTCCCCTCTCCCTGATCCCTTCCTCTTTCCCAATAGCTTTCAAGAAGTACTTTTTAATGGAATATTTTAGGGTTACAAACCCTAAATAGGGAACTCTGATGCAAGATGACGTTTTCATTTTGCTAACCCCCTGCCTGTGTCCAGGTGATCGCAGCTGCCAAGGAAGGATTTCCAGCTGTGGGCTATGAACTGAATCCATGGCTGGTTTGGTACTCCAGATACCGTGCCTGGAGAGAAGGTGTGCATGGCTCTGCCAAGTTTTATATTTCAGATCTGTGGAAGGTATGTAACGTGGAAGATGGTGCTAGAAAAGCTAATGGATCTTCTTTATTCATAATTAGTGTGACTGACAAGAAAGTTTGTTGAAAGAAAAAATCCAAATGAATATTTTGGCATAACAAAGTGTAAATGCATTTTAACCTGATGTATTTATAATAGGCTGTACTTCAGTATAGAAGCTTCAAGTTTTGATAAAAGTCATATGAATGCTAAGAATTTATTGACTAATTTAAAGCATTTTCTTTTTTTGTGAAATAATGAGATATTTTATTTCACTTAGGAATCATAGATTATTCTTGATAAATATTTAGCTTTTTTGTGTGTGTGCTTGCATGTTAAGAGAAACAAAGATGGATGATAGAAGGAAGTCTATGAACCATGCCACGGTGGCTTCTTCTCGTAATCATAAAAGGAGGATTTTCTAAAGATATTTGTACTCTTTATTCTTGTATTTTTATTCTTCTCTCATACATTTCATCCTGACTGCAGTTTCCCCTCCTTCTCCTCTCTCCAGCTTTTCACCCCCACCTTCCCTCTCGCTCAGATCCTCCCTCCTTCCATCTCCCCTCAGAAAAGAGCAGGCCTCCCAGGGACATCAACCAAACATGGCATAATATGCTACTATAAGACCAGGCACATACTATCAAATCAAGACTGGATGCGGCAACCCAGTAGGAGGAAAAGGGTCCCATAAGTAGACAAAAGAGTCTATCACCCGCACTCCCACTGTTAGGAATCCCACAAGAACACCAAGCTACTCAGCCATAACATGTATACAGAGGACCTCGGTCAGACCCCTTCAGGCTTTCTGATGTCTCCTAGCCCCCGTGAGTCCTGGTCAATTGATTCTGTGGGCTGTCTTCTCATGGTGTCCCTGTTATCTCTGGTTCCTCCAATCCTTCCTCCCCTCTCCTCGAGGAGTCCTGCATAATGTTTGGCTGTGGGATTCTGCATCAGCTCCCATCAGTTGCTGGATGAAGTCTCTCTAGTCTCTTTGATGAGGATTCTGCTGGGCACTAGTCCTAGAACGCTCTGCAGGCAGGACAAGCTGTAGGTTAGTGGCTGGATTGGTGTCCCAATCCCTCCACTTGAGGCCTTGCCTGGTTACAGAAGATGCCAGTTCAGGCTCCTTTTCCTCCATTACTAGGAATCGTTGCTAGGGTTACTCTTGTGTGGGTCTGTGCATGATTATCTTTTACTTTCAGCTGACATCTACTTACAAGTAAGTTCATACCATGTTTGTCTTTCTGAGTCTGGGTTACCTCATTCAGGATGATTTTTTTTCAAGTCCCGTCCATTTGCCTACAAATTTCATGATGTCATTGTTTTTAACAGCAGAATAATACTCCATTATGTAAATGTACCACATTTTCTTTATCCATTCTTCAGTTGAGGGACATCTAGGTTGTTTCTAGTTTCTGGTTATTATGAATAAAGCTGATACAAACACAGTTAAGCAAGTGTCCTTGTGATAGGATGGAGCATCCTTTGGGTATATGCCCAGAAGTGGTATAGCTGGGTCTTGAGGTAGATCGATTCCCAGTTTTCTGAGAAACTGCCATGTTGGGGAATNTTATTTTAAGGTGTGTTACTTTTGTTTATGTTGCATTTGTTTAACTCCGTGAAGCTGTGTTACTGTGTCTGTCTAAAACACCTGATGATCTAATAAAGAACTGAATGGCCAATAGCAAGGCAGGAGATGGGATAGGTGGGGCTGGCAGGCAGAGAGGATAAACAGAAGGAGAAATCTGGGAGAAGGAAGAGATCAAGGAGCCAGAGAAGGAGGAGGACTCCAGGGGACTGTAGCCCAAAGGTTTCTCTGGTCCTGCCTAGCCCTGCGGTCAGGACGAATCTCTCCCACCCATGTCCTGCAGCTTCTTATAAAATAATCACTGAGAGGCTTAATATTATTTACAAACTTATGGCCATGGCCTATGGCTCAAGCTTCTTGCTGGCTAGCTCTTACATCTTAGATTAACCCATTTCTATAAATCTGTACTATGCCATGTGACTTGTGGCTTACTGGTCTGCTGGCATGTTGTTCCTTGGGCGGCAGGCTGGCGTCCCCCCCCCCTCCTTTCTCTTCCTGTCTATCTGCTTAGATTTTCCTGCCTGGCTCCATCCTGCCCTGCCATAGGCCAGTGCAGCTTTATTTATCAACTAATCAGAGCAACACATATTCACAGCATGCAGAAAGATATCCCACAGCAGGGGACAGCCACCCAGCTACACAGTAAGCCATGGAGTAAGAGTAAGATTTACAGAAGTAAGAGAATGGGAAAAGCCCTGAGGCAAAAGGTAGAAGGGATAATTTAAGTTAAGCCAGTAAGAAACAAGCCAAGCTAAGGCCAGGCATTCATAATTAAGAAAAGCCTCTGTATATTTATTTGGGAGCTGGGGGGTGGGCCCCAAAAAGGCCAAAGAGTAGCCAACAACACTGCCATATTGATTTTCTAAAGTGGCTGAACAAGTTTGCACTCTCACCAGCAGTGGAGGAGTGTTCCCCTTGCCCCACATCCTTGCCAGCAGGAGCTGTCAATTGTGGTTTTTATCTTAGCCGTTCTGACAGGCGTAAGTCGGGATCCCAAAGTTGCTTTGATTTGCTTTTCTCTGATGGCTAAGGATGTTGACCATTTCTTTAATTGTTTCTTGGCCATTTGAGTTTCCTCTGTTGAGAATTCTCTGTTTTGATCTGTACCCCATTTTTAAATTGGATTATTTAGATTGTTGGTGTCCAGTTTCTTGATTCTTTATATAGTTGGGAGATCAGCCCTCTGTCAGATATGGGGTTGGTGAAAATATTTTCCCATTTTGTGGGCTGCCTTTTTGTCCTGTTGACGGTGTCCTTTGCCTTACAGAAGCTTTTCAATTTCATGAGGTCCCGTTTATTAATTGCTGTCTCTTATACACATCTAGATATTTGTACTCTTTATTCTTGTATTTTTATTCTTCTCTCATACATTTCATCCTGACTGCAGTTTCCCCTCCTTCTCCTCTCTCCAGCTTTTCNATTCTGTTTGAGCTGTAGCAATGAGGTGATTGGTCTATCAGATAAGCTAGAAAAAAATAAAAGGTTCCTTTCTTTCCGAGAAACTAGGTGGTCTAAAAAAAAAACCCCTGTTTTGTGTTAGGAAGCTTCGCAAAGTGCTTTTTCTTAAATAAGAATTTCCCACTGTAACACTGTCCTCAGCAGCTTATAAAAATGCACTTGGATTTTGCTTGCATTGTTTTCAGGCTGTATATAACTAAATGGTCTCCATAGAGTAAATACAACTTTTATTGGGCAATAAGAATTTTGACTGGCAAAGCACTTTTACTCCATATTTCAACTGCTGCAAAAACCATTTTATTGAACTTTCAATGCAGTGTTTTAGGGAAGAGGAGAAGATTAGAAGTCTGAGGATGCCACAGTGTGAAACAGGTGGCTTTAGGTGATTTGACTGGCAGCAAGGCATAGTTCTGCCTTGATGGAGTCCCTGTGAGGATGGGGAGATGAGGCCCAGGATGCATCCGGAAAGCTGATGCATTTGACTGGCCTGCATCTAAGTGTGGGCAATGTGTTCTTTTTGCTGGGCCTCCTAAGGAGGGCTGTTCTTCAGGGGAGTGTGAAAACCTGCCGCCTGGCCATGTGGGCTCCAGGGAGACAGGTTTGATGCTTGACGTCTTAGAATTAATCCACCATTCCTTCTCCATCCTGTTTAGGTCACCTTTGCACAGTATTCCAATGTTGTCATTTTTGGTGTACCCCAGATGGTGAGTATGCACCCCCATCCTCTGGGATCTGTAATGTCACCGGCCCTATCAGCTGCAAGGGGTCCATCACCTCCCACACATGCAGTGATGGTTCGCAGTCCATCACCTCCCACACATGCAGTGATGGTTTCCCAGTGACTTGAGGGGAACATTGGATTTCAGTTCATTGGTTTAATAAAATACTAAGGACCTTAAAAGTTTAATCATTAAAGATTCAGACACATTTTAAAATTTTAGTTTCAGAGAAAAAAATCTCAATGATCTACCAAAGCCTTAACAATCCCAGTTTGAAAACTGCTTTATGAGGTCCCAGTGTTGAGTATAGTTGATTTTCACGGCTGTTCACTCACACCCCACTGCAATCACTTGAGGAAGTTAATGGGATGTTCCCNTTGAATTGATCATTCTTCAGTTTTGCTGGAAGATAATTTTAAGGGTGGATGAGCATTGACTGGTTTCAATTTCCTCCAATTCACAGATTTGCCAAAGAGCTGAATATTGAACTTTGATTATATACTTTCAAAGTGAAAATGCCACACTATTGTACTGAAAATGGGTGTCTCTAGCCTTTGCAGAGATAGTCAGGGTAGATACTTCACTGTCATTGCTGGTTTAGAGACCAGAGAAATCAATCCCTTTTTACTTCTCAAAGTCTGTAATTGTAGCCATAATAATCTTGGAAGAATTGGATGTTTGCTGAAATGGCACAATATAACTGATAGGGTTTTTAATTCAAAATAAAAAGGAAATTTCATTTTTGTTGTTTTGTTTTCTTATTTATGCCTTAGATTTTTGTTGTTGTTTTTTGAGCTAGAGTATCATATCACTGTGTAGCTCTGGCTGGCCTAGAAATTGCTATGTAGCTCAGACTGACTTTCAACTTGCAGCCTGTGATTCCCAAGTGTAGAGGTTATGGACATGTGCCACCATGCCCAGCTATGTTTGGGACTTTTATACACAGTGTTTAACTGCTTGAGAAATTGATCCCCACATTGGAACTTTCAGTGTAATGGCACATTTCTTGCTTTTTACAAACTAGAAATGACGGTATTACAAAAGTGACTGTATTCCGTATGTCTGCTATGGGACCTGTGAGTAACTGTGCTTTTGTTCTAAAAGTGAAGGCAGGTGTGAGGTCTTGGTCCCCGGTCATTTAAAACTTGCTTGAGTCAGGTCTGGGATCATGCCTGCAATCTCAGCACTCAGGAGGCCAAGGGAGGAGGGTTATCCTCACCCCACAAATAAAAAGAATTTGGGATCCTAGACTAGATAGGGAATTTTGATGGTGGCTTGCTACTTAAGATGTTTGGGTTTTTCCTTCTAAGATGTAATAATTAGCATATTGGAGACAAGTAACTTTAATGCAGGAAGTAGAAAAGTAGATTTACTGGGAATTCTGTGCTGTCTGGAGAGAATAGGTTGAGCTGAGATGTGGGTTCTGAAGCCCTGCCGCCGTGTCCCAGCTGGGGGCAGCAGTGGCCTTTGTAATGTCGAGTGGAGGCTGCTTTGCTGCCCGAGGCAGGGTTGGTTTGCACAGGGTTGGGGGCTCTTTTCTCAGGGGCAGCGTGAGTCTTGTTATTTTGAGAAATACATTTGCAATTATTGCTTATTCTCCTGCACACAGACAAATCTTAACCAAGGAATTTCAGCATTTCACTGTTTCTAGGGAAAAAGACGAACAGTGGGAGTCCACAGAGCATTCATGTTCCTTAAAAACAATTCAGCCAGCCGGTGTTCTGCACACAGTGGATTGGTGAGGAGCTAGCTCACTTGGCATCTATTGAGCTGGAGTGTCACTTGTGGAATCCCCACTTTCAGCCCATGTCAAACTTTGGTCAAATGGAAGTATCGAGGGGCAAGAGAAAATGCTGGCTGGGAAGTTGGAGACCAGCTTTGCCCTCTCATAGTTGTGTGGCCCTGGGAAAGTCCTTTACCTGGCTGTGTAAGGATGCTATTGAATTTCTTCCAATTCTCTTGAGCACTGATCAGATGGGCCTCCAAAACCAGCATGTCATGGGAAGTGTCTCAAGACAGCTGAGGCACTGATGGGCACTTGGGGAGCCAGGAGGAGCCTTAGGGAAGTGTGGAGGAGGACAGCTGGCATTGTAATTCCTCAGCCCTGCTTTTAATACCAACTGGGTTATTCCTGAAGGCACAGTGCAGTTGTAGGTGGAAAATAGGAGCTAACACTTCAATATGAAGTATGTATCAGAGTACGCTGAGGAGTCCCATTTGGACCTGGTGAACACATTATGAAGGTTGCACGTACTCATATTTAGCCTGAATTTATGCACCAAGAGGCTCTTTTCAAAATGTGGAGCAGGTTAATTGGGGCTTTGTTTAAAACCCTCTGTGAGGCTGGAGATGTAGCTCAGGTGGTGTTTGTCTATCATGCATGAAGCCCAGGGTTCAATTCTCAGCACTACATAAACCAGCTGTGCTATTGCATGCCTGTAGTCCCAGCACTTGGGAGGCAGAGGCACAATATCAGGAGTTCAAGGTCATCCTTGGCTACATAGCCTGTTTGAGGTCAGCCTGGACTACACGAGACCTTGCCTCACCCCCCCCCCCAAACCAAAACATCAAATAGTAAACCCTCTGTGACTTCTTGCTAACTTAGGGAAAAGGTCCAAACATGCTACGGGACTCAGACTGGCATGGAGTGGCTCTTGCCCTCTTGGTGACCTTGTCTTAGTAGTTTTTAAGTTAGTTCTTCATCTTGTCAGTCCTTGGACTTGGCTGTGCTGCTCCCCAGAGTCTGTGCCGTCCATTCTTGGTGACCTCAGGCCCACTCTTCACAGGGTTTAGTGAATGAACGCCTACCCTTTCCTTTGAAGCCGTCTTCAGTGGTCCCGTGAAGTGCTCCCTACCTTCTACTCTGTCTCATTCAGTGAACGTTGTCCACTGTGCACTTCTGTGCCTGCAGGCTTTGTTCATGTAGTAATACAGCTGCTGCACAGGAGACAGGGTCTCCTTACCACTTGACTGNGTAAGTGAGTAACAAAACATGAGCACCCTGAGGTGTCTTGTCACTGCTCTAGAGGTGGTGGGACCTGCAAGAATNNAGCCAGGGAATGAGGCAGACTAAAGTCTCATGCAATAGCCAACTTTATTTAGAGCCTCAGACAGTTTATACTNCAAGGTTAAAGGTCACAGGAGTAAAGTTCTCATGAGCACAAGACGTATGCAGTCACAAGGACAAGCCACATGTGACAAAGACTTGTTTTCTGTACATATAAAGGATAGTTTAAACATTTGATTCTGTGACAACAGCAGGCAATAATGAGTAATCTGAAGTAAACTCACTCCTAGCAACTACACCTGGGAGGAATACGAAACCAGTCTGAGAACAATCTGTGTTTTAAAGAAACTGAGGTCACAAGACCCCTTGTCTTGTTTTCTTGGAGTGTTCTCACAAAAGCACTCCAAGTTCTTCTCATGCAGCTCCATTCTTGGACCGTGTTCCGACAGTACCTCTATACTAGTAGAAAGATTATATGTTAAATGAGACATCTACATAGAATATGCCATATACTAGAGGAGAATATGTTCTGTGGGTCATTGAGAACAGGGAAGGAGCAGGGCTAGGTCAGTTTCCCTGGAAGGATAGTATCCATGAATAGTCATTCAGGCTGAGGACCTGCAGTTGCACAGTGCTGAATGGTGTGTGTGCCTGTTGGCTGGAAAGCAGTAAGCAAATGCAGGTGATGAGGGTGATGTGAATTTGAGGTGAGTCAGGGAATAGGACTGGCACATGAAGGATGCTGGTCCTTCTAAGGGAAAGAATTGTTGGGGTTAAGCAGAGGGCATGGAGACTGGTTAGGACAGAAAAAGATCACCACCACTGCCTGGAGGTCAGACCCAAGACATTAGAAATTGGGAGACAGTTATGTGCTCTTTTGGGTGTCCAGGTGACAGACTAAGGCTCATTCTGGGGTGAGTTAGCTGGTAAGAAGACATCAAATTCCAGCTGTACTGCAAAGAGAAACTCAGCAGAAGTAGTGGGCATCTCCAGCATTGGTGAGAGACAGAGGAGTCCAGGGCAGCTACTTCCTGTCTTCTGCTCCTGGGTGTTTGGGCCACCAGGAGCTGAGCTGGGAGAGGTGCAGGCAGAGCCATCTGTAGCAGCTCTGTCTGGGCCCCTGAAGTCACACTGGCGGTGTTGGGTAAGGAAGAGTCTGGAGCTCAGGTGCACATGCCTGACTGTGCACAACCGTGGGCCAGTCCAGGAGGCAGGCAGATCTCGGGGGGACCTGCTCAAGGCCTGAGCTTTGTCTGGGAAGTGAGGCATAGCCAGGCGGGGCTTCAGGAGATCCTCAGTAAGGATGTCCCCACCCTTGGAGCCAAGTGGAGGAGGAAGGAGGCTGCCAGGTCAGCGCTGTCAGCCATAGCTCTGTTGTATGCCTTTAGCTGATTCAACGCGTGCTTCAAATTTTGAAGATATAATTAGGATCTGATGAGTTTGTGTCACTTTGAAACCCATAATTATATGAATAATTTTGAATTCTATTAGACAGGCATGACACATCACTACTTCTCTTCGTGTGTGATATCAGGACAGATTTGATGCATATTTATGTGTAATTTAGTCAGTTAATTCCTTATGATTGAAATAGCTTCTTTCATTTTTAGGTTTATCTTGAGTTAGCATATGACAGTCACTCTGAAATAAAAGAAACTATAAAAGAGAAAAGAATAGGAATGTGAATACATTTACAATTATCTTTGTATGAACAAAATTACCATAAGAAACCTGATATTTTGAAAAATGCATGTTGTTTCATTTTTTGCTTATTTAATTTTTCCCTCAAGGAATAATTTTTTTTTTTTTTTTAGTTCTTTGCTGGCCATTAGAATAGAAATCTTTTCTCCTTAATGGAATTTTTTCTCCATTATCAATTCTAATGATGCATTAGAATTTTGGCTTATTCCATCCGTATCTTAGGTTTTTTTTTCCCAAGTCATTTTTGTAAGATGCTAGTCAAGAATAAAACCTTTACAAGAGCCCTGCTGGTTTCTCTGTCTTGCTGTAGTTACTTTTAGAGGGAGTAGTTTTTGCTTAGATCTTCATTTCTAAGTATCATTTTTCACTACAGGGAACTAGAAATCCTTGAGAAGAGCTGATCTAGGGTTACAGGAGGGAGGGGACAAAAGCTTGGAACATTTTGTTGAGCCCAAACATGAGGAAGTACTCAAAATATTTAATGGGAGTATGTCCAAAGAATGGAGCAGCCAGATGCAGGAGGTGCTCCATGACCAAATTAGGACAGTGAACATTAGCATAATGGAATTAGAATATGGATATGTATATTTGCAATAGATTGATGTTACAGGCAGAGAGGCAGAGGGACACAGGAAGGGAAAGCTCTCCCTTGCAACATAATATGTTCGTCTTCCTAATGCTGCGACCCTTTAATACAGTTCCTCGTGTTGTGGTGACCCCCCCAACCATAAAATTGTTTTCATTGCTACTTCATTGTTGGGGGCACAAGCACAGAGGTCCTTGTACTCACAGAGAAGCACTAAGAGAACCAGGAATGTTAGTCATGCAGAGGTGTTTCCTCAATGGAGGAAAGAAAAATACCCACATTCCATCCAGAAAGCCCAGAGTGGATTTTGTTAACGACCTGGCGACCTTTTTGTTATCTGTGGAGGCAGACCTCACCCACCTTCTTCTATAGAGGCAGACCTCACTCTAATTCCCCAGAATGGTTATTCCAGACTCTTCTCTCCCTAGACCATTACCCATCCCTAGGGGAGAGGTCCCAAGTACTTTATGGCCTGCTAACCTCTATGCTGTTGGTCAGAGATCCCACTAGATTCTCCGTTTTAGCTTTAGAATGCACCCTCATGGTCACGTGTACTTTGTACAGAGTCTCTGTGTAGTCATAAGAGACTCTTAAGCTCTGTTGTGCACCGGATTGGACTGATTGTTGTCTGGAAACCTTTTCTCAAATTGTACTGTGTTTTAATTGTGCTGACAGTGAACCACCTGGTATTAGGTTCCCCAGAGCCTGATCCAGGTTGATGAAGTCAGTCATTCTTACCTCTTTTTGGATCACGGTCTGCATTGACACCTGCCGGGACCTCTACACTTCATAACTGTAATTTTGCTACTGTTATGAATCATAGTGTAAATATCTGTGTTTTCTGATGGTCTTAGGGGATCCCTGTGAAAGGGTTGTTCGACCCCAAAGGGATCTCAACTCACAGGTTGAGAACTGCGGATCTAGAGGAAGGATGGATCAGCCTGTTGCTAATTTGCAGCCTTTATAGCAAAAATTGATTGCAGTCGAATCCGTAATGTATACTACTTCTAGAGCAGAGATGGTCTGTGAGTAAAGGTCTTACGGTTTCTTACAGCGGGTCACTAAGGGTAAAGGGAAGGTAGTAAGTACATTACAGAGATACCAGATTCACCTGAACAAGTGGCTGATGGCACCACCAGGAGCAGAAGCACCATCTGGGCTTCTAGAGCTCTGATAAGGTCACAGGCTTACAGCAGCGCCGTTGCCAGAGACCACTGAGCTATCAGGAGCAAATAGCAGAGGAACCTGAGGTGAGGGCCATTGGTCTGTTGTCATGAAAGGCTAGAAAGATAGGAACTGTCCCAGGTCAGAAGAGACTGAAGGGGGGTAGAGCCCTTGGGTCAGCATGCGCAAGGCGATCATCCCCTAGTATCACAAAACAAAACAAAACAAACAACAACCCAAAACTAAGAGACCAGAGAAACCGTATGGCTGAGCACAGAGCTGCTTCCTGGGCNGCACAGGACACCACTGGGAGAAAAAGACTGAATTGTTCTGGGGTTACTGTGGGCAGAATAAGTTTCCTGGTGTGAACCTCATGTGGAGTGTGTTAAGAAACAGGAGTGTTGTGTGCAGCCTCTTCTCAAAGGTTTAGAGTCAGTTCATGGGGGAAGAGGGCTGTAGTGAGCGACGAGGCAGCACTGGACCTGGCCAGGGTGGACTGCGCATGCGCCGGATCTCGGCCTGGGTGGACTGCGCAAGGGTCCTTTGTTCAGTTCTGGCAGCTTGTCTCAAAATCAGTTAAAAGTAGAAAGTGAAACATAGTGTTAGATATGAGGGTATTAATACATTTTTACAAACTACAACTAATATTAAATAGTTGTTTGTTGATGTAATTAAAATGTAAATACTTTCAGCAAATACTAAAAACACTATTGGTAGGTTGGGTAATAAAATTATATGAGATTGATATAATATCTATATTGTTTAGAAATTCACTGTTGTGGCTGCAGATGTAGCTTAGTGGGAGAGGGGTGCCTAGTGTGTCAGGTCCTGGCTGTGCTTTGTAGAACTAAACACCCCTAAGGGAGGATATGCATCTCAGTACATTATACACACATTTAAAAAATTATTTCTTTTTTTTCTTTTGGTTTTTCGAGACAGGGTTTCTCTGTGTAGCCCTGGCTGTCCTGGAACTACCTTGTAGACCAGGCTGGCCTGAAACTCACAGAGATCCTCCTGTCTCTGCCTCCTGATTTCTGGGATTAAAGGCGTGCGCCACCACTGCCTGAGTTAAAATTATTTCTAAATGGTAGAGTGTGTACTTTTTCATGGTCTAATTAGACAATATTTCACTGACTCTAAATGTTGATGCTACAGTGTACTGTTATTGTTGAGAAGAAGTATAACAGCGATTTTTATTCTAGGATAATGTCAGTTGTTTGATGTGTCCCAATTCAGAGATGTTAAAAGTATAGAAAAATATGTCTTAAATACATGCTATGTTGAAGTGCTTAAGTAGATAAATCATTTAAAATAATTAGTATTTTAATTATTGCCATATCATGATTTTTATCAGAAAACCAAGGATTTATTATTGCATATCTGCTAAAATAGGTTACTTTATAATTGGTACTAGAAGATGTCCCTGTAACTGCTGTTAATGTGTCTTCTAGTGTTGATAGATTGCTTGAGAAGTGTTTGTGCCTGAAGTGATGTGTTTGTCAGTATTTTCAGGGACTTTGAAGTGCAGAAAGGCATTTTGAAGTCATCTCCTTTGTCATTGTTCAGGGAGCCTAATGGCTGTTGTTCTCCACAGATGCCACAGCTGGAGAAGAAACTTGAGCATGAACTTGAGGATGATGCGCGAGTTATTGCCTGCCGGTTCCCTTTTCCACACTGGACTCCTGACCACACTACTGGAGAGGGGATCGACACTGTGTGGGCGTACGATGTGAGCACTTTGAGAGGACGGGAAAAGAGGCCCTGCAATGAGCGGCTAGTGGGTCCTCCAGTAGACCTTCACGTAGGCCACAGAGCAAACCTTCCTTGACATGGAATGAGAAGTCACCACTGCTGTCCTCACCTTGTGGAGAAAATGAACAGGAGCTCAGAAAAACATTTAGGTTTAAAGGCAGTTTCATGTAGCCTAGGTTGGCCTTGAATTTGCTGTGTAGCTGCAGATGACTTGAACTTCTGATTCTTCCTCCTCTACCTTCCCAGTACAATTTGCTTAGTGGAGTATTTTGAAATGGGTTTACTGCCTTTTCATACAGTAGGATGCTCGAAGATATAAATAACTGAGTCATGTTTGTGGTCCAGAAGGCTGTCATCTCGATACAGCGTGGTTTAATGCCGCAGATGAAGAGGACAGGGGGCACTCATGCAAACGCCTGCAGTTTCCTATAGTTTTGTTCATGAGTGAGATTTATCTCCTTTCTGTAGTTTGTAGCTAAATTAATTTTCTAAAAGATAATATTTATAAGGAATATTTTGCCCTAATGTTGGTGGCTTACTGTACATTATTGATTGAATATGTATGTGTACATATACAACTGTGTGTAAACAGACTATGTAACATGCACATGTTTTAAAATTGGGGAAATTGTGACAAATTGCACTTGGCTTTAATTAGCAGTGTTGTATGTTTGGTATCATTGTGTTACCATGAGTAGCATCTTAGATTTGATGAAGCATTTAGAGACGTTCCTTGGCCCAGGGAGAAGTTAGTAAGGGTTCAACAGTGAGTGACTGAGCTTTGGAATCTGAGTTGAGTTCCTGTTCTTAGCAGGAGGCCTTGGGCAGTGACTTACTGTCTCTGAGCCTTGGTGTCTGCTCTCAGGACAGTGACACACTGAACATGGGTCTGGGGATCAGTTTTTAAGTCAATGATATTTATATTTTAGACACTGAGGGAAAGCTTATGCGGGGAAGTTACAGATTATTTCTGCTAGTCTTCTCTTATTTTATGAGAACAGCCATTTATGTAACATTTCTCATGAGAAGAGANTTGACTGATTTAGATAGAAGACAGGTTAGGGAAAGCCTTTGATTCTGAGTAGACAGGCTTCATAGGTCTAAAAAATAATGAATATTGAATGGAGGCACAGTAGCTCAACTCATCTGTTCTTATCAGAGAAAAGAACAAGCTCCACTCCTANACCTAGGACCTAAAGCCCAAGCTGTCCTAATGGGAATTTAATTTAAAAGATGGCTGAGTTTAGCTAAACTGATGAATATAGTAACATTTGATACTTTTCTTGTGAGGACCAACNGGAGACGCGGGCATTTTGTCACTCATTCATCATATGCATGATGTCTGTCGAAGCTCTGCTGGTTCATGATGAGAGGACACGCCTGGCTCCTGGCCTCCGGAATTTCTCCTGTAGAAGGCAGAAACAGCAGATTTCAGTGTGTGTGAGGTTCTCTGAAGAAATGGAAGCTTTGTATGTTTGAGGAGCCCATGGAGGCTGTAGGCATTAAATCGTCATTAAATTATTTGTTGACTGCTGCCTTCTGTTACTTTCCAGGTCTGATTTTCCCTTGAAGAGTGAGTTCTTCTGTGTGGATGGGTGGTTGTTGGTGGAAGCACAGATCTTGCTGTCCATCTCTTGCTCTCACCTCCTGCTCTAGTTTCCGCTGTAATATTCTGGACACACATTGGGAGGGGCCACCACTGTTCCTTACCAGGCCTATGCAGTGAGTAGATGTGGGGTCTTTTGTGCCTTGGAGGTATTCCACAGTTTTCTATATATGTTTCTGATGGTTTGTAAAGGCATTAAACTGCAGTCATTTATAACTTACCGTTTTCCGCTTTAACGTGGTAANCATTAGNTGATGCTAGGTCCTGTGACCTCAGACTGTCATAGAAGTGTTTTGGCCAGCCTCTGTGAGGTCATGAATTGGTCTTTGAGAACTTTTCTACTAGAAGATGTGGCTAGTTTGAATTGTTATCAGTTACTAGGTTAAGGACACTGACCAGGTTTGCTCATGAGAGCTATTTAAATGTCAAAAATAGGTTCATGTCTGAACAGGTTGGAATTAGGGACAAGTGCCAACTTGATCAAATTCAAAGTTAAAGAAGACAGAATGGTAGCCAGGGTGTAGCTCTTGCCTAGCATGTGCAAGGCCCAGTGTCCCTCCTTGCTCATACGTGTTTTGATTCAAGGGTCCCTAGTTCGTGAGTGTGAGCTCCTCACTGTGCTCATCTGCCCTGGTTTTAGACTGTGCTGCTTGGCATTGGAGAGCCTTGAGGATTCCTGGGAAGATGTAGACAGGAAGTCCATGCCCAGTAGAAATGCACTCCATGAAGTCACCTGAAGTTAGGCTTGCCTTGGATCATGAAAAGCAGGAGCTGGACAGCCACTTGGTGGGGATGTTGCAGAAGCAATGTTTGCAGCATACATGAGTCACCAAAGTGATGGGGGCTTTTCCACTCTTCATAGGGCCCCCTGAATCATTTGAACAGACCTGTAAGGTCAGTATGATAAGGGGGAANGTAATTCTGACAGAACTCCCCATCCCCACAGATGTAAAGTTGCTCATAACTGTTCTTTACTACAGGTTTGCAGAAAANGTGGTCAGAATATTGAGATGCTGATGAATGAAGTTAAATTATACTAAAACAGCCATGGAGTGTGAGGCCTCNGGAAAGCTGGGCTCTAAAATTTCAGGACTGGGGCTTAGCTAGAATGGACATAGCTCGTTTAAAGAATATCTNTTTACATTATTTTTGTGTGTGTACATGGTGTGTGTGAGGGTACCACTACACACCAGTGGAGATCAGAGGACAAGTTGTGTGAATCAGTTCTCTCCTACTGTGTGAGTCCTAGGGATCAAACAGTTCATCAGGCTTGGTGGCCAGGGCCTTTACTCACTGAGCCTTTTGCTGGCCCATGGACCTAGTTCTTGAAGCCTCTTGTCAGCATAGGTCACCAATGGTTCCTCATCCTCCCTTAAGGGACACTGTCCACTCCTACTCTTGTCAAGAGAGCAACTACTGGGGCCCAGACATCCTTACAAACCTCCCGCAATCAGCTGGAACAGGGTTGAGAATCTGAGTTGAGTCCNACACACTGTTGGTGGGTGGACTGTTTGCTGGCAGGAACTGCGTGGATTCTGTGTTAGACTAGGGAACGTGAAGACCGGATGCAGACATCAGAGTTAAGGGCTAGAGGCTGAGGCTAGAGGAACTTCAGGGCTCACTGGAAGGACAAGTTAAGAGACTCCTGAGCAAGTCATAGTCCCAAGTGGGAGGAGCTAGCCCACAGGACCAGAGACCCTTGGGAACAGAGCCCAGTCTGCCCTTATGTGCTCAGATGGAATGAACTGTTCCTGGAAGGATTCCNTTTATAAAATAGGTAATTTTTAGAATCAATGAAAATACCACTTACCAAAACAGGTACTAAGCACAGGGAACTTATCCCTAAAGACAGCGTGGGCCATATACTTAAACAGGAAGGCAGAAGATAGCTGCATCTAAATAACGTCTCCCAGCTTGGAAACCTCTAGTGGTTTGAGAGGCCTCTTAGGCAGAACACCTTCCTTTCGATTGAGGTGCTCTGTAATAATGTCACATTATGATTCTCTGGGAAGCAGCACACTTGTGACTCAATGAGCTGATGCAAATTGAACATGAACAAAAGGACCATATAACTTTTATAGGTGGGGAAATTAGATGTCTTATTTTTCTAATTTAATATTATGGTGTGAACATTATCCAGGAAGGATTGATCAAACAATGGCTCATTGATCTCCGGGTTTAATCCAAGGGTGGAAGGGAGACATTGAGTTAGTTTTCTTCTCTGTCATATTGTGATGGAAAATAAGCATCAAGTCCAAGTCTTTATGAAAACACAGCTTCAGAACAGTTGGAACTGCACACATCTCTGCAGTTTGGTGGGTGCATTTAGGTAGTGGGGTCTTATAGGGTTGGCTGTAAATTCAACTCTGTAATGTGTATGTGTGTGTGAACAGAATGACAATGTGGCAGAATGCATTGGACTAAAT